>BMAW01080315.1:103726-115310 GCA_019974015.1 Nephila pilipes
ATATATATATATATATATATATATATATATATATATATATATATATGCAACCAATACCGTCATTTATTAATTTAAGGAAAGCTATTTGAAGAGGGGAGAGTTTTAGATTTGTTCCAAAATTTAATTTATTTTAAAATTGAAAAATTATTATAATTTACAACTTAATTTAAAAATATTAATAACATTTGTGTATTCGGTTCTACACTCTACAAAAAAAAAAAAAAAAAAAAAAAAAAGACGTGGCATAGCGGTCGGAATGAGCGTAGATGTCGTGATAGACACTCGTGTACGGGTCGCACGTCTGATGGTTGACAACGTTGGATCAGGCACCGTGACTGCTGATCTGACAATCACTCTGTCCCCTGATCTGATGCGGCCCTAGGTCGACCGCTACCCTCATGACGCTGAAATCTGCCATTGTCCACCCATTCTTGTCAGCATCTTCTAATCACCGCATCTCTTCCTCCCATATGACGAACTATTCTCCGATTTGCTCAATCTGCCTCTTTCAATCCAATGATACGACCTCTTTCGAACTCTAACAGTTGCTCGTAATGAGCTCGAATCCTGCGGCGAGGCACTTTTTCAGTCGTTGAAAGGTATCCTAAATCACAATGCAACAGAAAATTTGACCATCAGATTGAGAATCTCTTCTTATATACACCTGCTGAGTGCGTTGTTCCAATGCGCTGTAGCATCCAATATTTATTCATTTGACACCAAATTTTAATCATTTGCATTTTCGGTCCAAATGTCTTTGCATACGAAATTTCATTACAATCGGGCAACTCCTACTTGGTGCGTCGTTTTTGTTATTGTTATAGAGAGTATTTATTTTAATAAAATCTCAATTTTTCTGACGATTTTTCAAAAAACAAAAACAATTCAAATTTTTTTTCCTTTGCTTAAATGTTTAGTATTTGCGTTGTTTCTTTTCCTAACGAAGTTTTGACTGTCATTCATAACTGTATAAGAACAATTTTCCTTATTATGAAAACAATTCTCATTAACTGAAACTATCTTGCTTTTAAAATAAGCGTTAATGCACTCATTGCCATACAATTTTGCACACCAAGAAGTAAGAGTGAGATTGTTTCGAAACTTGGTGTAATGGTACGTGTCAGGCAGATATGTGCATGATTAGAAACGCAGCATGATTGCGCATTACGTAATGCCACCAGAGAGCGTTGAACGTTCTCCTTGGATTATGAAAACGGTAAGCAGAGCTTTTGTTTGCGTGTATTTAATCTGTTGCAGAGAGACGCTTATTAACTAGAGATGCCATTACGCCCCCCGCCATTGGTGACAATATGGGCAGGTGCCAGTGTTCCAGAGGGGAAGAATAATAGGGATGAGGGAAATCGGGTGGTCTGCTCGGCGAGTAGCTCGCCACTTAAGCCGTTCAGACTTTACTGTGAGGAAATGTTGGGACCAGTGGACAAGAGAGACACTCCATAACATCACATGACTGTGTCAATCCGTACCATCGCAAGGCGCCTGGCTGAAGGACAGTTGCTATCGCGGCGTCCATTACGTGTAGTACCATTGAAACCCACTCACCGTCGCCCCCGTTTGGAGTGATGTCTCACTCGAAGGAGTTGGACTGCAACCGAATAGAATCAGATCGTCTTTAGCGACGATTCCAGATTTAATTTGGGCAGTGATGGCAATCGTGTACGTGTGTGGAGGCCCCTGGTGAACGTCTCTATCCTACCTTCGCTGTACAATGGCTCACCGCTCCCACAACATGTGTGATCGTATGGGATGCCATCGCATACAACACACAGTCACCTCTAATACTAATCCATGGCACCAGGACAGTCCAAAGGTACATTCTTCATGGACTTATGTAGTGACATTCTTCAGCCACTCATGGCAGGGGTCTTAGGAGCCACTTTTCAACAGGGCAATACTCGTCCACACACAGCAAGGGTTTCCCAGGCCTGCCTCCGCTTATTTCCATTCCTTCCCTGGCCTGCTCGATCCTCAGATTTGTAACCGATCGAGTATATCTGGGATCATTTAGGATGACAAGCTGGTTAGCCTACGAGTTTGGCCGATTCAAGGCGTGGGTACAACAAATGTGGAATGCGTTGTCGCAAGACATCATATGGTACTGGTACGCCTCAATGCCCGACCATTTCACATCGTGATTTCATGATGAAGATGACCCAACAGGGTATTAAAACCTCAATTCATTTGTATTTTTTCCGACGATAAATGTTCATTTTGCTTTGTTTTTGTATTTACTAGCATCAACGTTATACTTACGTATGTAAAACTTCATTTTATTCTGATAACTCTTTCTTGGTGCTCAAATTCTTATGGCAATGAATGCACATGAAAATAAATGATCCAATATAAACTTACTTTTACTGGAAGTACCTCGATTATGTCGGTTTTTAACATTGCTCGAAAAATGCTGAGAACCGTTACCAATAGGAATGGGCGTTATTCCATGTAATAAGATAAATAATAGTTTTACGTATTTGGAACCTCTTATCTGTTTTTAAGATTCTCTATACGCTATTAATTATGACGCTTATTTTAATGATGTATCCTTCAATTTTTTTATTTATCATTTATCGTTGCACTTTTAAATTACATATTTAAATAATTTAAATATGCAACCTCCTAATAACGTGTAGGTTGCACGTTGTGATGGACTTTGAAGTAGCCATTTTCCATCACAATCGCTGCATCCCATACCGTCTCTGATTCATGCAACATTCTTCGCTTATCGAACTGTCGTTGTTTCATTGAACAGTGACCGCTTTGAAGGAAATGACGGTAAGTTTCCCCATAAAAACATAGTTTATTTAAACTCAAATTAATAACAAAGCAGACAATATCAAAGCAATAACATCTTCCTCGGTTTTATAACAATTTTATCATTCTTCACGTATTTTGATAGGTATCTTCATATTGGCATAATCATTCAACTTCCGAAATCTTTTTTTTATATATATCCACAATGTAGCATCCAATTGGATCAACTTCTATATGTTAGATTTCGCAATATGGAGGTGGAGCTACAGTAATTTTCGTTACCTTCTTCTAACACGCTTCCCGCACTGTCGCTGCTTCGTGAAAAAGTCGCGGTTTTGCGCACCGTCGATGCGTTATGAAGATGAAGCTAAGGGAGATCTGGAGATTTGACATTATGGAGATGGAACTACAGGAATTCGCATTACCGTCTTCCGATACGCTTCCCACACCGTCACTGTTTCGTGGAAAAGTCACCGTTCAGCGCGCCGTCGCTTCGTAATGAAGGATGGAGCTGCAGGAGATTTGACGTTAAAGAGATGGAGCAGCAGGAATTTCTGTTACATTCTTCCAACACGCTTCCCGCATTGCCCCTGTTTCGAGGCGCTGTGGGTATTTCATAACGTGGTCATCGCTTTGTGCCACAGTCGCCTTTCATATAACGGTTGCAGTGAAGTTCTTATGAAATGATATTAATAATAAGAATAGGAATATCGTTTTTCTTAATTAATTGTGCACGTTAAAACTTTTATATAAAGGCTTTAAAATAAAACTTAAACAAAAAAAAAAAAAAAAAAAAAGAGATTGTTGAATGAATAGAACCAAAAATTTAATTTTTATATTTTTACGGTATTCTTGTTGTCATTTAATAGACAGAAACCAATCTCTTAATAATTTATTGGGAAAGTGAAAGGAAAAAAATATATCACATATTTCTATTGGTATAAGAACATCGTTACCTATAGGAAATGTGGACACTTTTATTTCCATAGGGGAAAAGCGAAATTTTAGAGAGTAATTTTTGCCTTATAACAACGCTTGCGGCTTCCTTATGTTGATATTGTTTCTAAAAAAATTGTTAATCTTCCTAGCTTAGAAATTTAATGTTAAAAGATGCCGAATATAGATATAGAATTTTTTTTATATATATAATCGAATATAGATATAGATTTATAATAAATTTCAAATCTCAAAATTTTTGAAATAAATTTTTTTTTGTTTGATATTTTTTAGTTATAATGATTTGGATAACTTTATTAAATGTTAAAAAGGAGAGATTTTGGAGAGATTATTTCATTTGGAATTAGTCGCAGATCTATTGCTAAAAATATCATTAAATTTATGACAATGATATATTTATGCGTATATTAAAATTTAAAGACAACCACAAGAAAGGAAATATTGTTTGAAAACTTAGGTTTACCATCACAAGAGGTAGAAATGCTGTAAGATAACACTCGATAGCATATTAAGCTACAAAAATGTGTTAGAAAAATTGATTTATTGTTAGTACTAAAATCATTAGCAGTATTAGGTATCAGTCTAATAATTTTGAATATGTAACTAGATGTTAATGATCAGAAACAAATCCCAACGTTAGCATGAAAGCGTTGATTCGAGAAGACAAATGATTGCATGTTATTTGTTTTTTCATGGAAAATGGAAGTTATGTAATCCTTATAAGAGGAATTTTTATTGGTATGATTTTAAAAAGGGAATTTCTTTTTCAGGACATCTTATAAGGAAGATAGAAAAGTATAATGAGGTAGTGATATTTCTCTTTTAACGGTATTTATTATCTTGAATATCTTCAATGAGAAACAAATTTCAATTGCTTTCATGGGTGTTTTAGTGACTGCATTTTGCCAAGTATAACATTACTGGGAAAGCTGAATTTATAATATATTAAAAGGCAGAAAACATGTCAAAAATATTCTCTGGTCAATAACACTTACATTTTGGATTAACCAACTAAAAAAACAATCTTATATCTGTATAAAATGCAAATTAAGCTAAATTAAGCAAAATGAAAAATTAAGCAATTAAAAATTCAAATTAAGTTGAATTAAGCAAAACAAATTTTCCAGATCGAAGACGTTATTTTCGAACTTAGTAACTAAAATCTACCACTATAAAGACAGGTATTACTAAACTGATCCTAAACTCTATCACGAGTGCTTATTTCATTCGAGAAGAACAGATTTAACAGCTTGAGATTTGTCAACTTGTTAAAGTTTCATTTTTAAAATTCCTACAATAGTTAATATGACCCTTTTGTATTTTATTTTGTTTTCATAATAAAGCCGTCCTATGTAATTTTGTATGAGTTTCTAAGCATATTAATAAACATTGTGTTACAAAAAGTTTCAACCACTAACTCACATTTCATCGATGTGCTATATGTTTGTATGTTATATGCCCAATAAAAAAAAAATCTCACTTATTGAACATTCCAGCACATATTGTTTCTATATTTTTTTTTTATTTTCACTTTTCTATAAAATTTCATAATTTTTTTTATATAAATTTAAACACATTGATCACCAGTGAAAGACGGTGATATTGATAATTGAATTCTAATTATTTTAAAGCAGTTCTGGGATGATGAACGTACTTTGCATCATCATTCCATAGTTATAATGAATGCGTATTGTATCTCATTTCTTTTATAATAATGAATGTATATTATTAAATATTAAAATACATAAATAAAATGCTGTGATAATTAGTTGTAATTTTTTTTTATTTCGTCTATATATCCTTAGACTCTCAGAATATTTTTGTTTTGATGTGTGCTTTCTTAGTTTGAATGCATCATAACCTTCCAAAACTATTTGCATTAGTCCTGCTATTCAAAGACAAATTTTTATTTGTCTCTCATAAGGAAACCATTATTTTAATCGTTAATAGATTCCTATATAAGTTAGAAATTTTCTGATTTTAGTTAAAAATAATTTCTAGCTTAAGATATTTACGGAACTCTGTTGAACCTTAAAGTACATTCATTGGTCATTTTCTATAAAACGAAGTGATTCTAACAACAAAAGTTAGACTAGGGTTTAAAAAATTATTTTGTTATAGTGATAATTTTACTTTGGGGTTAATAATAAATAAACAACTGTATAGTTGTTTAATATTAAATTTATATTTTTTCAAAATGTAAAAGAATCTTCAAGCAATTAAAAAGATTTAATTTTTTTATATAAATATGTTCTCTTTTTACTATACGAGTATAAAAAACTAAATATGAAATTAAAAGCATTTATATGTAATGTATTCTAAATCTTTTAAGAGCATCCTAAAATATTTAAATCAAAAGTGTGCTGAATACATTCTGCCTCCGATTATAACGATTAGATGCAATATTTTGGGATCTCATTCTTTTTTTTTCTCTCCCTCTAATTCTCACTAACACACCTATAAACTTATGTGATTCGTAGGCATTCCTAATTTGTACATGGAAACACACTGATTTATAAACATAATTTTTTTCTTATTTTTGACAATTTAATCTTTTTTCAATTTTTAAAATCAGTTTCAAATTTTTAGACATTTTAAGTCATTTTCCATATTTTAAAAAATTTTATAAGGCAATTTTAAAATTTAAAAAATTGTGTGTATTTTTAGTATGTAGAGGAATATAATTCACATTTTTTTTCTGTCTAGCTTTTGAATTTAAATATCTTTGCGTGTGTAGTCTAATAAATTACAATGAAGAAGTAGTAACAACTTCATGAAATTTTAGGAGTGTTAATTTGTAAAATGTTAAAATTAATATGATTTTGAGGCTATTTGGAAGACATTTCAGCTTTTTTTAGTCAATTTTCTTAATTGTTTAATTTTTTGTTAGTCATTTTTGCAGTTTTTAGACCGTTAATATAAAGAGATCCGATCATTTATTTTAAGAATCAATAATGTATCACTAGAATTCTAAATTATTTCTCTAGTAGTAGTACATTACTGCAGTGAATTTTTTCTCTTGATCAAAGTATCACGTTTTTTTAAGCCAATTTAGACGTGGAATTTCTTTCATATTTTTTTCTATTTCGGCTCATGCTTTTGAATATTGATATTAGGCATTGTAAAGTATAAACCTACAATCTCGCTCTTTCGAAGATACGAAGTAATGCAAAACATTCAGTAGAAAGAATGAAGGCCAGAAAGATTCTTCAAAAATATTTTGTGATATTAGTTTGACAATTATGTCAGGAAAGGTATTTTACTACTATAAGCAGTTAACAAAAGCTCACAAAACTTGTCTTACTGGTAGTGATTATTTTATTAATAATTTTGAGTGTTTTACTATAATTTTAAATATGTATGATTATTCAAAATCAATAAAAATAGAAAAGCAATTTATGCCTAGTTAATTGTTGTAAGGAAAACTGTATATATAATTTAAATAAATGAACAAGTATACTGACCCAAGATCCAACGTCCTCGGAGTAGTTATCATTCTACCATCCTTTCAGTTAAATTTTCTAAAATTATCTCCGGATAAACCCATCAAATACAATCTCCCACTAGAGCACTTCAAAATTCTGTAACCCTAGTAAAATCTAACGATAATCAAAATTTTGCCGCTCTCCTTTGGCAGAATTAGAAATGTTGAGGATCAACTGCTCACAAGCGCATTTCGGGAGGCTCTCCTCGCTTTAAAACAAGTCTTCGAACCCGACGATAAAGTCTATATTATTTTTGAGGCTTACACCACTATTAAAATGGGGCGCAAATACCTCACTGACGAACAACATTAACACTCAATAGATACATGCATTTTCTTACAATTGGTTTCTGGAATGCAAATGGACTGCGTTTCTATATTAACGGAATCCACGACTTCGTCTCAGAGAAAAATCTTGATATGTTTTTGGTTTCAGGAAACAAAACTGCAACCAGGCCAACTATTGTCTTCATAAAGACCATAGGATTACTTTAACTCCACATATAGACGAAGGCACGCCAACGGGAGGGCTTAGAGCCTCGACAGATTTAATGTGCATCAACTCCGACAACACGACGGGTCTTAAGTGGCATCAAAGCTTTGACCCACAACTCGACGAAAACCGCCGTCTGTCGCGAGTCCGCAACCATGACCACTAGGCTACCGCGGTCACTAAATTTAAAGGAATTCTAACAATATTGATTTTTTCAAAATGTTCGTAGGATTTCTCTATTAATTAATCCTCACTTCAAAACTCTTTGCTACAATGGGCAACCACGTATGCAGTACGATTGCTAAATTTCAAAAAAAAAAAATTATTTTTCGTTAATTTTTAAAATTAAAATTAAACTCTTTACCGTCAAATTCTTACTGTTAATGTATCGTTCTCTTCATAGATGGCAGCACGATTAAATCATTAAGCTGTCTGTTTTTTTAATTACATTCATCCTCTCGCATTTTTTTCTTGCAAACTCATTCTTCTTAGGAAGGCCTACGTGATCTATAGCAAATATTTGAACCCCAGAAAGTTTTTGAACTAAAATCCCCCATCTTTTAAAACCTAAGCGATTCTCAGTCGACGTCACCTTGGAAGAGATGGCCTCTGAGCCTCTGAAACCTCTCTTTTCCTCGTCCTCTCTCGGTTCTCGGAGGAGACCGCAATCGAGGCCGTTTGTATTCTACGTTCTCTCGCGTTGGCTCGCTCCGAAAATCGGCTTTCTCAGCTTGACTTTTCTTTCTATCAGGGTGTTAAGGTATTCCCTCATTTTATGCTGGAAATATCAAATTTAAGAAACCTTTATCTTAATTATGTTACTTTTTTCCTAAATTAGGATGAGAGGGTAAATTTAAAATTCTTTTTTCATTGGAGCCTCGCAACTTAATACAGTGGATCGTAGGGCAATATTTGACAAACTTAAACAATATATGAAGACTAAAAACAATATTTGAATAATCGTAGGTCGAGCCATGAAAATCTTTGAATTCAAGTGAAGCAGAACTTTTGTTTGAGATAGGCGATTTCTCGCAAAAAGGAGAAGGTAATTTGCAGTTACACATAAGGTGACCAGACGTCCCGATTCTTAACTATTTATCCGTCATAAGGAAGAAGATTTTTAGAAAGAATGTACGATAAGCTAGGGAACGGCGGGAGAACGAGAAGGGAATATACGGTTTTCGGCTTCCATGTAGCTATTTCACCAGGATATGAGCTTTATATTATTTTTGTAAATTTTATTTTGTTGAACTTTAATAATAAAAATAATTGTTGGGAACCGATTGTCAGGAACTTCTTATCAAAGTTCGCCTTGATCAGTTGCTAGAATACGACCACCATTGTATGGACTTAATGAACAGTGACATTTTTCGGCATAGACAGCGACGAAAACATTTTGTAGTTGTAAAATGAAGAGAGAACCTTTTGTACTCTTCCACAGATTTAATTCTTATGGCGACATGTTCCGCTATTGATCTAGCATCTTTTGGAACATTGTTGCAAAGGAATTACATCTTATTCAAAAATTGGAAACGGAGGGGAATTTTAGAGAAGAGAAGGGTCAGGGTGTAAGAAGTTTGTTGGTCGTCCAAGAAGTAACGCCTTCGCATATTTCATTTTGTAACTGTCTCTCATGCGATACACATCGTACTGCGTGCCAGTGCTAGTTAAACAAGTGATGTCAACAAATCAGCTATTCAGATGATTTAGGTAAGTAATTTATTTAGGTACCAAAGGTAGGTATATTTAGGTCCTAAAAATACTTACCTTTCCTACCCACCCACATCAAGCCCGTTCCGCTTTTCGCATGTTAAAATCTGGTCACCTTAGTTACACAGCCAAGTATTATTCTCCCCATTATTGTCGGTTCTTCGAATATAAGTGAAATGTTTCATTTCTTTCCTGGATTTAAACCTAGTCGCTCCGTATGCTTGTTCACTTATTGAAGGATATTGGAATAACGAAAAAAAAAAAGCTCTTTTGAAATTATGAATTTAAATATAAGTTTCAGGTACATTTCAAAGAAACAAACTGATTTAATTCCATTCTCTTTTTTTAAAAAAAAATTAATGGAGGCTTGGTAAGCAATGCAATTTAGAACAAAAAGCTTTTAAAAAGTAATAATTTCAAAAGTGGATTATTTAGTAAATTTTGTGCTTCTTACAAAACACGAAGTTTCCTTTCTTGGTTTTAAATACATTGTTCGCAAATATATTTTGATTCTATTAATTTAATCTATAACTTGTTTTGATCATTAATGTATCAGACATCAGCTGAAAATTAAATAAATCAGTACGTAATCTCACTAAAATTCTTGTTTTATTAATGAATATAAGAAACATTTTAAAACTTCTATCAAACTAATTAATTTGTTTTCATAAGAAATAAGTAAAATATAGGAATTGAGTAACGCTATCCATTGGTTATTTTAGTTTAATACGATGAAACACTTTAAAAAAATTATTTGTATTTTATGGCCAAACATATAACTTCCTGATAACAAAAAACAGTTTCATAAATCATTTAGAAGTGCGTAATACAAAAAGGAGAATGGATTAGTTTACAATATTAAATTTCCAAATGTTTGTTACATTAAGGAAATATAATTAGTACTCAAAAGCTAGGTCGGATAATGAATTTAAC
This sequence comes from Nephila pilipes, assembly GCA_019974015.1. NCBI lineage: Eukaryota > Metazoa > Arthropoda > Arachnida > Araneae > Nephilidae > Nephila > Nephila pilipes. The sequence goes on from BMAW01080315.1 coordinate 114,073, forward strand.
CCCCTTTCTCAAGTTATATATCCACAATCAAACATATTTACCACGCTCAGTTCATTGTTAACATTACTCTAAGTTGCAAACTAATCGAAAATATTATTTAAAATGTGTATCACTAGCTAAGTGTAATTTTTACTCATATTTACATATATTCTTATTTTTTTTTTCTGTAGTCACATTTCATCCATTTGTATTTTTAAATGACAAGACAAAGATTTTATGAATGAATTTAGTCATAATACTGTTTGTATTGCAGTTTTTGAATATTTGGAATACGAAACTATGAGCTATGCCTAATATTTAACAAGTCTTAAAAAAAAGCCAGAGAAGCCATATCCTAAACTGTATGAGAACTGTAGGTAGATATTATCTTAATGTTTTTTTTTTCTACAGGAAACACATAAAATAGCGAATTCAACATAAATTTTTGTTTAAATGCACCTATAATGAAAAAAATATATATAATTTAAATAATATCTTTTTCATACAGATACTTTAAATTAAAAAAACACATATATTTCATTAATATAAAAGAAACAATTATTATTGTAGTTTCAAGAGATTTTTCCAGATGTATACAAATCTATACGTGTATAAATCTATAAATGTCAAAGCATGTGTTTAATAACAAAAAGAAATGGGATAACCTTTTTTTTTTTTTTTTGTTTTTGTTAATCGAAAGCAGACGATGCTTGGGTCTAGTTACACAACTTAACTTTTTTAAGCGATTACCGTTCATCATGTGTGTATTTTGAGAAATTATATTCACACATGCATGTTGTTTTATCAACTTCAACTGTTGAAACATTTTTTAAAAAATTGTTTCAAATAGTTTTTACTTTTTTAGAAGGCATTTCTGACAACTTAGAAAAAGTCTTATATTAATATAATGTAATTTATAAAATGATTTCTTAATATTGATGTTTCGCATTCAGTTTGATGGAATGTATGATTAATTAATCTTCATGCACACACAATTCCAATTTCAACCTGTACTTAAAAGGAACAAATAGCCCTCGTATTGTTCCTAGCGCGACTTAAATAAAACCAATCAATCAATCATCATATTGATATTCATATGAGTAATTTTTGAAAAAGAAATTACATTCCGTTTTACTTTGAGACTGAGTGCTTTTTTTTTTCCTTTTCTGAGCTGCACATTTTAAAAATTGCTGCATTATTCAATTTTTAAAAAAGAAATTTTACCCTAAGAGCTAAATTGACGTTTTTTCTTTTTTCTT
>BMAW01080315.1:163903-250616 GCA_019974015.1 Nephila pilipes
CCGTAGGAATAGGGCAGAACAGAGGGAGTTTAATATCGTAAATTGGCGCGTAAAAGTGATGCAAAATTTACCCTTATTTTTATTAGGTTACTTTTAATTGATTTCATAGCATTTTTATTAGGTGATAAGAATTGCTTTAAAAATTATTTTAATCTTATTAGATTTTGTGGAATCATAATTTATATGTGGCTCTATTTAATCGTTAAATAAATTTACAAGAATTAAAATAAAATACATATCAAGTGATACGGAAAATTCGATTACAGTTGGTTCTTTAAAAATAATGTAAGCGATAAACTTTACCTAATTTTTTTTTTCTGTACGAAAAATGTAGTTAAATATATTTTCATTACAAACATTTCCATCTATTCAATTTTTTCTACATCTTTTCCGTAAATAATAGTCATAGTAATCAACACACTCCAAATCCTAAAAATTCAAATGAAACTTTTGTAAATAAATTTATATTTGTAATATTGCGTCCAAAAATATAATTATATATGTGTTTCGACATTAAAAAACTTTTTACTAATTATATTAAAATATTCTAATTTATTATTTATTATGTAAATGTGATATTGTTAGTATTACACTCATTACTATTGTTATATTTGGGGATGGCAAAAAAGGGATTCACTGCTCTTATCTGCTTTATAGTTATAACTTCCTAAAAATTATTTTCATTCCGATTTATTTATTTGCATAAAGAGAGGGAAAACATTATATATATATATATATATATATATATATATATATATATATATATATTTCTATTCATAAATACTTGTTTAAACACTGTGAATTGCCAAAAGTATCTATGTAGCCAATTATTTAATTTATTTATAATCACATCATTTATTGTAATAAGTGACGCGATTATAAATGTAGGATCTTCCAGCTAATTATCAATTTATTAACTGCATTTTCAATGATATTGAAAAACTGGTTCCTCAGTTGCTAGATAGATGGTAGGGCCGCGGTAGCCTAGTGGTCAAGGTCGTGGATTAGCGACCGGCAGTTTTCGTTCAGTCGCGGGTTCGATCCCTGGCCGCCAAAAACCCTCCGTGTAGCCGGGGCTGATGCACGTTAAATCTGTTCGGGGCCCAAAGTCGTGGTGTGGATGTTAGGAGAGGGGGATGCCAGCTCAGGTGTCGTCCTCGTCCCTTGATCGTGGTTCAAAATTACGAGGTCTGTCGCCAATAGCCCTCGTGTTGCTTCTAGTGCGACGTTAATAAAAACTAAACTAAGCTAGATAGATGGTACTACGAATCAGTGTTTGTGATAGTGCACGCAGCGCCCCTTATTCCTAAACAAAACTGAGATGCCCTTCTCTTTTTTCCGCCTTTCTCTACTCCCGATGTGTCTAAACTCCAAACACCAGCGCGTGTTTCAACACCCATCGCCATTATGCTATAAATTTTAGCAGCCAGCCATCTTTCTCTAAGGAACTAGTTAAATCAATTGAGTAATGATTTTCTGGAATGGCTAAACAACACCAACTTTATTCTTAATACCACAACTCCACCCCACAGAAGTACTGTAGGTGCTGCTGCCTTTATTTATTTTGCTCTTTACTCCGCCAACTTTTTTGGATGCACTAATACTTATATCTTAAACAGTTCCTTCAATACTGATCACTGCCCCATCATCACAGAGTTTTATTTTCATAATCCTCATCAGAGAAATGTAAAGAGAATGAATTAGCAATTAGTAATGAAGCAAATAAAATCTGCATTATGCAACATAGAGGATAACAATATCAGTCTCTCGGAGATACTGGTGGTATTAAGGAGATACTGGTATAATTTCAAATAATACTCGAGAAATTAAAATTTCCAATAAATATTTCCCATCTTGGTGGAACTGTGTATGCAACAGTTTCTACAAACTCAAGAAGTATTTCGGAAGAAAGGCATACATAATCTCTCCTCAACTATGGATTTAATATAAGAAATATTCAAAGAGACTCAAATTTCATATTAAAAATGTCAAGAAAATGTACAGAAATAAAATATGTAACAATATTACTAATTCAAGAATATTTTTAATACATTGAAAAAATTATCAACTCAAATGAATCCTGAATCAACTACGAATATTCTTCAAGTTCATAATAAATTTTCACTCATCCACCAATCCAACCTTTTTGAAGATTTTTATCGATCCAATAATACTCTCCTCGAACCAATTCCTTTGGATTTTCTCGCCCAAGATAACAATTTCCTTAAACCGTTCCAAATTTCTGAATTAAGTAGAGCTACAAAAACTTCCAGAAGTACTACCCTAGACGCAGACCAGATCCCTGCTACTGTCCAAAAAAAGATTAAATCAGAGTGAAAAAAACAGTTGAGTCCTGAAATATTTTCAACAATTATTTGATAACTCAATAGTTCCATAATCTTGGAAACATGCCATCATTCTTCCAACTCCGAAATCATGCAAAGATAAAACGAAAATTTCATCTTCCAGACCAATAGGTTTAATATAACTTCGGTTTTCTCGAAAATATTCGAAAGAATTTTAACACTTTCTGCCGCATAACTCACTTTCTGACAATTGAACAAAAGCTTCGTCCTCAACATTATGCATTTGTTCCTTTTAAGTACAGAATGAACTACAACTTATCTCATTCATAAAGTGATAGTGGATACAAAGTTGGGGAAGAAATATTTTGTGGGAATTAGCCTTGAGATGTAAAGAGTGCTTATGATTTTGGATATATAGATGGCCTCCTTTACATAAGTCTACAAATAGGTATTACGGAAAAAAATAGCTCTTTGGATTCGTGAATTTCCATCGAATTACTCTTCAAATTCGATGGCGGAACGCTGTCTCTACAGAAAAATTCTTTCAAAGGGACTTCAAAGGGGAAATGTTTTGTCTCTAATTTCATTTACAATATACATGTGTGATTTTTTTTTGAAACGTTGGAATCTGGAGTGGAATGCTCGATTCATGCTGGGGCCGTGGTTGCCTAGTGGTCATGGTTTCGGACTTGTACTAACTGTTTTCGTAGAGTCGCGGGTTCAAGCCTTGATACCACTAAAGACCCGCCGTGCAGCCAGACCTGATGCACGTTAAATATATTGGGTCTCAAAGTCCTCCCGTTGACAGGATGTGTAAGTTATGAAAGGGGGAATCAGTTCAGGTATCATCTTCGTCACTTGACCGAGGTTCAAAATTGCTAAGTCCGTCCCCAATGGCCCTTATATTCCTTCTAGTACGACGTTAATGAAACCAAAATCGATTTATGATGATGATATTTTTATTTGCTGTTCCCATCAACCACTTGATTGAGTGAATGTAAATTTTATTGGCGCTAGAGCCAGATATGGCTAATCAATCCCTTGATATAATATGTCGTAAACTAAAAAACACCTTGGAAAGAATGAGTCAGTGGTGCAAGTACTGGAAATTAAATTCAAGCCCTGACAAAAGAACTTTCAAACAAAAGATTCGACCATTTGAATTGTTGACTGGTTACCCTCTCCCACATTAAACTTCCATCAAATATTAAAGAGTATATTTCTCCATATGTAAACAAAATACCATTATCATGAATCAAATGAAAAATAAAGCTCTAAAAAGATTACTGCCCTTAAAGGTATTACCTGCAACATCATAGTTCGTGAGCTGATTATCATATCAAATTGATCAACAATAGCATCTGTTGCATAATCTCCTTTTTCTACACTTGCCAGCCACATTATAAATAAATGGTTAGATAAGCAACTAAATCTTTTCAATATTATTTAAACCAAAGCTCTTAGAATCCCTCTAAGTCTTCCTCAAAGGACCCCAAATATCGTTCGTTTGAAATTAGCTCGATAAGAATTGCTCTCAGAAAAAATTAGACGGTTGGCACAATTTTTTTTTATTGTTCAAATGTCTAATGGGAAATATTCTCCTCTGCATCTCAATAACCCGGGTATACGAAATCTTACAATAATGGAAGACGATAAAAATTGTGTTGATCATATCCTCAGAAATTTGAATTCAGCTGGAGAACAGATAATCTCAATCCAAAGACAAAGTCAATTTTACTGATCTTCCATGTTCGATTCATACGAAGGAATTTTACTTTCAAAACAAAAATTTACCAGTCCCTATAATTAATAGCTCCTTTAATGAATTACTAGAGCACAGATCCCGAAATTTTTTTTTTATAATAGTCACAGATGCATCTAAAAACTCAAACATTTCTTCCATAGCAGGTGTAAATCGAAATACTTCCTTTTCTTATAAAATAAATCCAATCAATTTCATCTTCACGGTTGAAATGCTGGCGATTTGCCAAGCTTTGGAAGAACTAAGACAAATTCATAATAATCAACTCATTTTATTCGACAGTTATTCAGTTTTATCTACATTACAAAACTTTTTTTTTTTTTATCAAATCCCCTAAAGTGATTCATAGACTGGCCAATAAGATTCTTATTCATTCTCATAATTCGCAGTTCTCTGAGGCACTAAAATATTTTTTTTTTGGAATGAGCAAGCAGATAAAATCATAAGATCAGTAACGGAATTTGACATAAATATCAACTGGGTAGCCTCAGAAGACATCCATGCATACAATTATCAAAACAGACTAGAAAAAAACTAACGGAAACTTTTACTGCAGCACATACTTTGAAATTTTGGGGAACATACCAATCATTGATATTATTTCTTATTGGACAACAAACAGAAGAGAGAAAATTCTAAGAATAGGATGTTTCAGCCAAATGTTAACTACCCTTGGTCTTTTAAATGAATTCAAATTGCAGGATAATGCAGTTCGTTCCACCTGTAGTAGGATTAATTAAATGGAACACGCTTGTGTAAACTTTACCTCCGAAATGAACTCGGGACATTCTTCATTTAGATTCTCGTTACACTTTCACCTTCAGAGAACTTTTACAGAAACCAATGTCGAATGAAAAGAATTTTAGAATTTTTTTACATAGGATGAAAGGCTTTGATATTTATTAATCTGAAATAAATATTTTCAGATAGGGAAAATTTCCTTTGTTACAATAGACCCTTCATCAATCAATCAATCAATGCTGCGTGTAATCAAAAGCAAATATTCAGGTGCTTCTTGTAGGAAATTTGGAGGGAAAGAGAGTTTTCCCACACACATTTGAAAGAAAACTTACTTTCGATTTATAAAAATAAAGTTCAACTAGCATAATTTGCTGAAATTTTTTTGAAGCTCATTGTGAATTACATTTGATTTAGATCTTTATATCTTTATGTAAAATATATCGAATATATCAATTACATTTGTGAAAGAAACTTACTGCTATTTTGCTGAAGACAGAATTTTTCTGTGTTAATATTTTGATAATTTAGAAATATGGCATCTATATTCCGTAGAAGAATAACACACTCAGTGAGTAATATAGTAATTCGCATTTACTTCTAGAAATACAAAATACAAATTTCGATGTTTTTTTAAAAAATTCTAAATGACTTGTGGACATATCTACAATTATTCTACATTTCTCTCATTTATGATTCTTTGGTTGAGGAACAGGGTTCTTATTAAATCTTATTTTTGTACAAATATAATTTAAAATGCTGCTTGAATTATGAATAAAATATTGTTTAATTTACCATCGATAACTGTTGATTAACTAACAATTTCACCTAAAATATAACCCAATTTTCAATGATTGAAAACAACAATTACAAATTGTTCGTTCTAGACTGAATGGGTACAAAAATAAATTGGGAAAAACGGCTTTATTTAAATCCTAGCAAATGAAGCTAAACATTTAACTTTTTGATTTTTATGACTACTATACAGCATATACAATGTCAGATTTAAAAGCTTCATGGTTTGACTGTTTGTAATAAAACTAAGAGTGGCATCAAACATGCTGCTGAATGATATTGCCACAAGATTTCAACTCTGGGTTCTTTTTTCTGTGGGGAATTAACAATTTTTTAATACATCGATGGATATAAGCTATGTTTAAAGTTTTGTGTAATTGGTTTTGTGAGAAGGCTTACAAATTTATTATGGAGGAGCTCTTACCTTCCTGTTTAGGAATGCAGAGATTAATTACTGTATATATGCTCTTTCTGTTACCTATGAATTTTGAGAGGCCACCTGAGTGGTTGTCATGAACTTATGGCAAGTGTTGTTTACATCTAATTGTAGTTTTGATCTTGAATGCTACTAAAGACAGTAGTAGTGCTGATACACTTATTACTACTAGTAGTGCTGATACACATTAAATTTGTGGTTCCAAATCTTCTTGTTGAGAGGGTGTTTAAGTTAAGAGAGTTAGGTGTCTGAGACTCAAAATAAGAGAGTATCTCTTGTGAGATTCAACTGACTCAAAATTAGGAGGTCTATCACCAATGTCACTCATGTTGCTCCTAAGTGTGATATTTATAAACATTCAATAAATCAACAAGGAATTTGTGACATTAATCTACATGTATTGTATGTTACTTTTAAAATGACAAAAATTGCCTCCTATAATAGTTACAAATATAAAATAAATTTTTTTATTGCTGTATTCAATAAATTTTGGTAAAGATATACTCAATAATTTTGTACTTGTATATTATAGCGGCGCCCAATGATTAATCGCCAAGTGAGTAAGAAATATTGCCAAGTAGGTTGTATCAAAAGAGAAGCTTCACGAGTTTGGTGATGACTTGGTGTAATCATAATTTGACGGGTGCTGCTATATTAGACAAGTACCAATAATTTTTCAAAAATTAGTCTGTTGTTTTGGTATTGGGATAAACAGTATCTATGTCATTTTTATTTTTAAAATAAAATTTTCTGCTTTTAAATCAAAAATTAATTTATGTTTTGAAACTAATTTCTCTTATTTATGTTATGTTTACTTTAAAAGTTCAGTATATAACTGGTCTTTGAAAAATTTTTTTTTGATTAAGTTGCTCAAAATATTGAGTCGATCATCAATTTCGGGAGAAATAATTGCTTCATTACTTTTTAATAACAAAATGAGGAAAAACTTGGAATATATGATTCAATTCTATTTTTAAAATAAGTTTTGTAGTAATAGTTTTTTAAATTAAAAAGACTTTCACAAATTATTTTAAGAACTATCTTTTATTAAAACAAATATTAATTTGCAAAATACTATTGTGAAAAAATATTGAATTTTCATTAAACTTGTGTTGATTCATAATGTATAATTGAACTTGTTACTATTTTAAAAATATAAATTTAATACTTTAAAAACTAACCTTTAATACTATTATTTTCAATTTTAGCTTATTTCGATTCTCCAGCCTTTTTTAAATGCAGAGGACAGTAGGGTTATCTACGATGTTCTTCCTTTGTCATTGAAACTGTGTCAACCCAAACTGTGAGCATTGATTTTATTAGCCTTTTTGTTTCTTTATATCCTTCAAAAATCAATCAATCAATTGATTCTATTTTAAAATTAACTTGGAACTATAATTATTAATTGTGTGAATTATTTGTTATTTGTTGATGTAATGGTACCAATTGATCCCTAAAAATTTTCTTTTGTGAGGAATTAATAACTTATATTAACTCCTCAATGATTAATATATTTTTGTAAATTTAATTGAGGATATTTTGTCACCTTTAGAATTATCAAACATTTAAGAAGTCAATATAAATTTATAAAAGTGATTAAATGTGAATTATCCTTTATTAAGAGATGAATTAAACTATTCATAAATAATTGTTTTAATAATAATTATGTTGTTTTAAAAAAGGCCTTCTAAATGAAAGAGCAAATCAGGTGTATGAAAAGGTGTAAAAAAAAAAAAAATCACATTGGAATAGAGGGACTCAAATGCCATCTTGAGGAGCCAATACAAGTATTTTTGTGAAGCTGTGGATACATTAGGAGTAACATATACCATCACTTAATACAACAGACTGGCTGACTTGGATCAGATTTAAGAAGCTGCTAACTACAATGGATGAAAAGCAGTTTAAATGTTCCATTAGATATATCTTGATTGATGGATATTCAATTGATCAATGTTTCCTCATCTGCACTGAGGATAGTGAAAACAGTTCCATTTGATATGTATAAACTGAATTCTTATCATATTCAAATTATCTTGGTACTTGTGGCAGAGGAAAAGCATCCTATAAAAAGTGGAATGTAATTTGGATTCAAGTACTCAAGTGATTTCGTGAAACACGCATATACCATATGCACCATCTAGGACATTGTAATTTATGAAGTACTACATTTTCAGAAGTAGTACGTCTGTGCATTAAAATAAGAGGACTACTGCAAATGTATTTAATTTGTAAGGTGATTGTTAGTAGAATAAAGAGTCATTGTGGCAACAGAATGAGTTTGAGAAATGTGTATACTGTGTGTAAGCATCTTCTATATTAGTATTGTTTATACATGTGTAATATTTGGAAATAAAATGTTGTAGAAGGATTCTTATTTGTTCATGACAAGCAAGAATCATTGTACAATATTTCTTGAATTAAATATTATTTTAAATGCTTTCAAATGGTGTTCATGTTACTGTATGTGCATATGTGATTTTTTTTTGTACACCTGATTTGTCCTTTCATTTTTGTTCTTGTTTATAATTACTCTGTACACATGTTAGGCAATTATTATTTACATTAATGGGTTTTTCTTTTGTATATATGTAAACTATTAATGCAAATATTTTGTACTTCATTTTAGTTATTAACTTTCATTTATAATATAAATCTGGAAATTTAACAACTAAATAACAGGACATCATAAATGATGGAATTTTGATAACAATTTGGTAAAAAAATTATTAGATGCATTTAATTGAATATGGAGTAAATCGGATGTATTACTCGCACATATACACACAAACACTAACACAAAAATTTTACAATAAATAAATAAAAATAACTGTGAGATTAATAAGAATTTTTCCATTTGTGTTATGCTTTTGAGTAACTATATATTTTGAGACTTATAATTATATTTTTATAAAGCTGATAGTTTCACTGTAAATATAGTTATGGTATCTCTTAGTTGAAGGTTATATTTGTTTGCTAATGTTGAGTATATTCTGAAAAGTGCTCTCACTATTTATTTGCAGTTGAATTGGCATATTGCTATTCAAGAATGTCTCAAACATTATAATTTGATACTTTTTTTAATATTTCTCCTGCTATGTGAAATGAAAGGCACCATTACTCCACCTATGCCTCCTTTATAGAGATTTTTCCTGGTTTATTTCATTGTGTCCTTCTGATCTTATTAGTTTTATAACTTTCACTAGTTTTTATTACAATAAACAGGACACACTTGTTCATAATAAAATTTGTTAAGTAGATTGTTATATTGTTATTGTTAGTAATTCTATGTCTTTGGCATGTCATTGTACATTTTGACCTAAGAAACACATGAAATACTAAGATGTTATTTGATGTTATGATATTATTGAGCCTACGAGGTTATTGGCTGTTTACATAATTTTAAACTTTTAAAATTAATTTAAAATAAATTTGGATTTTTTTTAACTTGTTATTTGTAAATAAATTTTTTACATATGTTGTTCCAATGTTTTAAATATGAAAAAATATGATTAAAACTTCTTTAATTGTAACATTATCTGTCAGTGATATTTCATTTATTCAAACCATATTATTATCAACTTAATTCATTTATATATTGTATGGTTTATCATAAATTGCTAGATGACTATTTTTTTGATTATCTCTTACTAATTCTGACTTATTTTACATTTTTCAGCTGCATGATTTTGTTTACATGAAAAATTTTGTTTTATTTTAAGTATGAAATCAGAAATATATTTATTTTTAATAATTATAGTCTTATCTTCTTATTAATTAGTTTGAGTTTGTTTTTCAAGTGCTAAAAAATTTATTGTTCTTGTATTTATATAAAATATGAAATGAATGTTGTCAATTATGAATCTTTAACTGACATATATTTATTTAATAAAAATAGAATAGCATCCTATGAAAATGATAATAAACAAATGGTTAAAAAATGTTTTATATAAATATATACTTGTTTACATTTATTGATTATTTTAATGCATATATCACACATGTTTTGAAAAAAATTAGTAACAAATTGTTTGGTTTGTTTCATAGTTTGTATCAAAATAAAAAAGTGTAGAGAAAACTTCAGATAATTTTTGACAAATTCAACTAACTATGCTAAAAAGTTATATTTAAATTATTGTTTATATAATCTTCAGTTTTTTATTTGTTATTTTATATTTATTCTGTTTCAATGAACTTATTCCTAATTTTTTTTAAAAAAAAAACTTTACATATTTTTTGTCATCATATTTCAGTTTACCACCACAGTTTGAACTTTCTTGGAGGGATGTTGTAAAACTGAAACCAGAATTACAAAATAGAGTTCATATCAATACAGTTATGACTAATTTGAGAAATCAGGTATTATAATTTTTTTAGAAATAGTTTAATTAATTGTTTTTTTCACAAACATTCAAATAATTATATTTTTATTATAAAAATGCAAAATAAAAGTATGATAGTTACATGTATTTTGAATAATTATTAGAGAAGTGGGTATAGTAACTTATACAATACTTTTTCGTTGTCCAAAGTACAGTTTTATACCAAAATACAATTTAAATTCAAAACATTTCTTCTAAATTTTACAGGATTTTCCTACATCATATGGAGTTACTGACATATTTCCTGACAACGCTAATGAAGAAAAAATGATATTTGCAATTGATCAAGAAATATTTTCATCTGTAAGTAAACTATTTTTTTTTTGTTTTGTTTAAGGACAATCCATTACTTAAAAAATTTACTATATGCTTTTGAATTTACGATATTTATTTTAATATTAGTCTGTGTATTAATATGTAGAAATATATAAAGTCTCATTTTTCTATTAACTATGTACAATATTGTAAAAAATGCTAACATTTCTTATTAAAATTGAAAGGTATTTTGCTTAGTTTTATTATATTTTGGTTGTATGAAAAATTTAAATAAAATAGGAATTTGAATGAGAATTTGAGGCAAACCTAATTCAAAGGAAAATTTAGCTAATCTAAAATAAATTTTCTGTTGTTCACTAATATTTAAAAATGCTTGTTGCTTAACAATAATAATGCTTATTGCTTAAAAAATAATTTTGTTCTGAAATACTTTTTTAATATGTGATATGCTTATGATTAATTTGTTTATTAAGGTTTTTGTTTAAATTATCACAGTATTATGCATTAAATTTTCTTTTTAGCTTTCTTATACAATTTACATAAATTTTTCTTTCCTTTTCAGTGCATTCTTTTGGATATTATTAATAGGATTGAAATGATTCCATCTGGTAGCTGTTTTTTCAAAAATATAGTTCCTGAAAATAGAATTGTTGAATACAGGTAAAATGTTATGTGTGATATTTTCATTCTATTATTTCAGGGCATTAATGTTTTTTTTTATTTTTTTAAAGATAGAACTACATATTTTTTGTTTCCTGAACTGGATTCTATTTTAAAACGTTTTTCTGAATTTTACTTGGTGTGTGTGTGTCATCAAATTTTCGATCGTTAATTTAACCAACTTCCCATCAAGCTAGAGCTTTGAAATTTTGGGAATCGGTCGTACTCGCCTAACAATGCAATATTTAAACATTTGTGACAAGTTTTAACTAATATTTCAATAGTTTTAATAAGTCAAAATATTCTTTCCTCTCAGCGCTTTTAGGATTGAGGAAAAAATTTCTTTCTCCCTCTGGGAACACCGGGCACTCCCCACGCCGCATGAGGTATTGTAAAACCTTTGTACTCACAAAGGGGAGATACTATCTCCGAGATAGTAAGGGTTGCTGACATTTAGTGAGTAATCATTGGCAAGAAAGAAAGATTCCAATATTTGGCACCATGTCTTATCACAATAATTTCTTCTGAATTCTGGTTCCCATTTTTTTTTTAATAGAATGAGTTACAAACTTTCAAATGCATGTTTTGATTTTATGAGTATTATAAATTTTTTAATACACTCACAAATGTCTCTTTTTAAGTAAATTTTAAAGTTAAAATAACTAACAGTTTTAACTAATATTTCAATAATTTTCTTTAATAAACTTTGCCACCATATAAAAACATTGTTTTTTATATCGAATTATTATATACTCCTCTCCTATCTTTAAAATCAAATCAAAGTTTAATTCTGATTTCTATTCATTTGCAGTTTTTATCCGAGAACATTATAAGTATATTTGATGCCTCATGTAGCAATTTGTTAAAAATTTAAAAAAATTTTCTTTCTTTTTACAAAAAATATGAAGTTATATTTTTCTTAACATTTTTAATGAAAAAAAGTTTCTATAAAATGATAAATGAAATGTAATAGTTATAATGTTTGGTTTTAGAGGTATGGGTATAATGGTAAAACACATTCTCTAAATTATTGACATTTTTTGTTACATCTATCATAAATACATCTCAGATAACAAGTATGTTTATATTTGTGTTAATTATATCTGCTAGAATTGTATAAGTGTATGTTGTGTTTCAAAAAGACAAAATTGATCTTTTCAAATTTGTCCTCCCCCTGTTTAAATTGCAGTGAGAAATTATCATTTTATGTTTAATTTTCACACACTTATTATTGAAAATTAATTAGATCTTATTTCAGTTACACTTTTTTTTTATTTATAAATATGAGTTTAGTTTTAGTAAGAAATGTTTTCTAAAACATTTGCATCCTGTAAATTATCTCCAATCTTTTAACCCAATAACTTACTATGCTACCAAAAGTAACTGCGTGATAAAAAGTGGTTATTTGGGAGAAAGTTTTGTTTTTGTTTTAAGTCTGAGACCAATATAGTTTCTTGGACATATTTAAAAAGGACAAAGTTTTTTAAATCAAGAATATTTTTCTCTCAGAATATTTTTATTTCCCCCCCATTGTATCATTTAACTATCCATTAATACATTGACATGCCAATGTAAAAAAAGAAAAGATTTCTACACAGTTTTTTAAAAATGATTAGGTAGTTAGATTTTTTTTTTCCCTTTTCAAATGATGAATTTTAAATTAAAATTTTTTGTTGATAGGAGATAAACACACTTGAAGTGCTTGCTATTTATTATATATATATATATTTGAAAATCTGTTTGTTAATCTGCTCTATATACAAATACACAATATTGATCATATTGCTCCAAATTTTTTAAGATTATTTTCTGATGTGTGAAAGTAGCAATAAGAATATTTTCATCTAAATTTCTATCTTCAAATTTTTGAAATTGACACCCCTCTTTTCCCACTATTTCTTGTGTGTTATTTGGTTGGTGCAGCTATTGTTACGCAATCTTTTACTATTCAAAAAGAACATTTTAATAAGCTTTGTAACACAGTTTGTGTTTTTTTTTTTCTAAGAAAATCAGTTCAAAACTAATGGAGTCACATTAGTTCTTGTTTAAAACTAAATCTAATATGAAACAGAAAGTTAAATTTTTTGTTGTTTCTTCATACAAATTCACATGCTTAATCAAATTATTCCCAAAAAATATTGTTTATGTTTTAATGGTTTAAAAAAGCTTGGAAAAACTATTAACCCTCTGGCTGCTCATCCCCCAATTTCTGCGGGCATATGTTTTCTTCCTTCATTGAGAAGCACATCCCGTTTTCCTAACATTTAACCACTGAAATAAATTATATACAGTATTAGACGTGTAATTTACGTTTTGGCCAACAGATGTCGTTCATTGTCCACTAAATTGCAGTATTTGAAGGCATAATGCAACAAAAATGTACACAATTTTTGCAGCAATTTCGGTCCACAAATTGAGCAGTCAGAGGGTTAATGAGAGGATTTTATATGCATTTTTAATTATATGCTCCATTAATGTGCTTTTGACTTTTTTCCCCTTCCATTGAGAGAGATTACTGTTCTGTAATGTGTAACTCTTGTGCATATTATGTCACACATGCACATATGATGACATTGTTTATCTTTGTTTCTGATAATTTATTCATTATGGTTTTATTTTAAGTATTCACCCATGCAAAGAGTGTGTACTCCAGCTAGTTATATATAAGCATATAATTTCATGAATATTCGTACATAAATTATGGCAAATGTATGCAGTAAAATAATTTTTGTTTGAATTTCTTTTATTGTATTAACATTTATATATTTGTAGCTCACCGAATATTGCAAAACCTTTCCATTTTGGTCATTTTCGTTCAACGATTATTGGAAATTTCATTTCAAATATGTACCAGTATGTGGGTCACAGAGTAACAAAATTGAATTATGTTGGTGATTGGGGAATGCAATTTGGTATGTCAATATCGAAATATTTTGCTATTAGTAATCAAATTCTTTAATCATATGTGTTTTGATCAATTTTTGTTATTATTAATTATTTTTATATGTATTTTAATCAATTTGTGTTATTATTAATTATTTTTATATGTATTTTAATCAATTTGTGTTATTATTAATTATTTTTATATGTATTTTAACTATATGTTTATGTTCAATTTCTTTCATATATATATGTGTGTGTATATATATATGCATACATACATATCTATGTATATATATGTGTGTGTATATATTAGCTTGTCACATGCTAGGACATATTTATCTGTAGCATTTTGGCAACTTTGTTCTGTTTTTTTCAATGCTAGAGTAGACACAGATTTTGAATAGGAGAAGCACTGTGTTTTCCTCACTAAGCTGCTGGCTGTTGTTAAACACATAAATTTCTATGCTTCTATTACAAAATTTTCTATTGTCTTGTGTTGACTAATATGGTTTTTAATTTGTTTGTATTTAAATGATAACAACATACATTTTAATTCATTTCAGGAATTCTTGCAGTAGGTTTTAAAAAATTTGGTGATGAAGAAATGCTTTTGAAGGATCCATTACACCATTTATATCAGGTGTGTTATGTTAAATAAATGCATTGAAAGGACTGAAGTGAAGTATCGGGTACCTCTTGATGACTTTCGGGAAAAAACGGCAACTTAGAAAAGGCATTGACATAGTGATAAGTTAAGAAGTAGAGGTATCAGGGTAAACAGTACCTAAGTCACCAAATTTAAATTATTACACCCAATTAACGTGCCAATCACGAAGGGGTACCTGATGTTTCACTTGAATTCATTGAAAGCAATGGTTTTAGAATTATTCTTTAGAAAAGTCAAAAATATGAAGTTAAAAAATTATTATAGCATATTTATTTGTGCACATTTTAGTTGGTGTAATTTTTTTTTTATCTAGAGTAAGCTTTAACTATTTATTATAATTTACATTTCATCTAAATGTTTATTGTGAAGTCAAACGTAGTGACATGAGAGGGTAATTTTTATGGCTATTAGGTAATAAAACCAATTCAGCAAAATTTTCACTCCAAATAAAACTTTGGTAATAAACTTTGATGAATCTGTTACGAATTAATCAGATTTATTCAATATCTTAAACTATTGCAATATATATTTTTTAAAGTATTACATTTTAGAATTAACCTTTGGAATTTTTAAAGATAAATTCTATAATATTTTTAATGCTATATTAATATGATTCACAAAACATTTTCACCCTGAAAGAATAATTATTTACACTGCCGATACCACACTTATTTTATATTAAAATTTTAATCTCTAATGCTCTAATTTAAACCTTTAGTATTATAAACTAAAATTTAAACCTTTAGTATTATAAACTAAGTTAAAAGAAATTGTTATTATATAAAATGAAATAACTTTGATAAAAATAATTCATTTGTACTTATTAGTGCAACCTTAAGATTTGAGAGAGAGAGAGAGAGAGATTGAAAAATCTTAAAAACATTTAATAAAAAACTGTAACATTTTCAAAAGAGAGAAATGACATTTTATTGTTTCTAAAATTAAAACAAATTGTAATTGGTTTTATTTTCACTTCAAAGTATGTATGACACAATTATTTGTACAAGGGATTTTTTTTTTTTTTTAAAAAAAAATAGTGTTTGATTAAATATTATTTTAGAATTTTTTTCACTTATCAAAATTTTTATGTTTATTTTAAGTAAGTGAGAAGTGATATCATGAAAATGTAAAATTGTTGCTATTTCTTTTCCTTAACTAAATCATCATTTATCTACATTATATATTACTATGTATGAATATCAAGCTGCAGAGCCTACATTATTTTTTTTTATATATATACATGTTCATAAATCATATGCTTAAAATATATGAAACAATCTTTTTTTTTTTTTTTTTTTTGCTCAAAGAAATTATTAGATTCCTTATAAAGAAATTATTCGGGAAAACTGTGATATGTATATTTTGTTCACCTGTTATGTATTTTGTATTTTTACAGTGAAAGTAGTTAAACATTTTTTTTTATTATGTAGGTTTATAAAGAAGCAAATGAACAAAATGCAAAGAATCCAAGTTTTAATGATGAAGCCAGAGCATATTATAAGAAAATGGAAGAAGGTTGAATATATATACTTTCTTATGGATTAAGAGAATATTCTAAATACATTATATATAATATATATAGATATATATACCTTGTATTTTAATGAGAGTATTATAATGCCTTCCTGAATATGTATAATTCAATTAACAGATATTCTCTTGTAATTAAAAATTTTTTGTACTGTTTAAGGCCATACAAGCATGTATTAAAATTTTAGAGGTTTAAAAAGATTTATTTTTGTATCAATTTTCTTTTTTACACAGTTATCATTTTCATGTCTACACTTCTAGTTTTGTGACACATAATTTTCTAATTGCTTTAAATCTTAAAATAATTTTATTTAGTTTCCTGGATGTTTAATACTTAAAATCTGTCATAAATAGTTAATCTTGAAATATTTGTACAAAATACTTCTAAATTGAATGTAACTTATTTTTTAACAAAATGCAGTCAAATTGTTTTATTAATTATAAATTACCTGCTTTTTTTTTTTATTTATATATAAAAGTAGTAATTTCTTATCTATATTATGTTATGAATATTGATTTGACTTCTTAATAACTTCTTGATAACATATACGTAGATAAAATATAGTTATTTATAGAGGAGAGCATTCATGTAAACCATTCTGAAATTGAAATTTTTATAAGATTTCATAGATTTATTATGGGTACCATGATTTAAAAAAAAAAGTGAGAATGCTTTAAGGAATATTTAAATTAGATGTTATTTTATTTGTTTGTTTAGGTGATGTAGAAACTTTATCCTTATGGAAAAAACTGCGAGATTTGAGCTTGAAAGAAATGGATACTACGTATAAGGTAAGAATGAATTTCTTTGGATTATTTTATTTTTGTAATAATTTATGATTTTTTTTTAAAATTTGAGACATAGTATTTCACTTTTGTTTTTCAAATATGAAATTTTGTTGTGACAGTTATGAAATATGATACTGAATTGTATAAATTAATTCAAAGTATGTATTTAGTTATTTATTAAGGTTTTGTGTATATGTTCGGCTTATTAAGTAGAGAGAAGTTTCAATAAGTCATGTATTAGTTTTATTTTAAAATTCAAAATGTGGGGGAAAAGATGGATATTTTTTTAAAAACTATTAATTTAAGAGTAATTTTTTTTTTGAATAAGGTATATAGTTTTTTTGATACTTAATTACATTTTTCTAAGGAAATCATTCTATATCACAATTTTGAACATATTCAGTTTTAACTGCTCTTATTTATTAATATTTATGATTGTTGATAGCATTTTATTTTTTTTTAAGATTTACATTTTTCTGGGTTTTTTTTTAGCGGTTAAATGTACATTTTGATGAAATTCAAGGGGAAGCAATGTATGCTAACAAAGTTGAAGAATTATATAATGATCTTTTAAAGCAAGGCATAGCTTCATGTCAAGAGTTTGTATTCTTTTTTCTATTAAAATGTATTTTTTAGAATTAGAACATTTCAATTTTTGAAGCAATTTCTGAAAACATTTATCTGATTTTATCCACATTACTTGCTACATATTTTAATTGGGTTTTATGATAATTTAACAAAATAAAAATGTTAAGTTAAGAATTAAAAATTCTGATGAAACTGAAATTTTGAAATCTAAATTTCAATGTTTTATGAGGCTTATACTCAAAATTTCCTTTACTTTTGTATTACATATAGATAAATAAATTAACATATTTTTTTCTTTCAGAGATGGTAGCATTGACACAGTAGTAGACAGTACAGGTGATAAAACAGAAACAGCAATATTGCGTAAAAGTGATGGAACTTCCCTTTATTTATCTAGGTTTTTATTTTCATTTGTATATTTATTTAAATTTTTTATCAATATAATTTAATTTATAGAATTTTGCAAAACTTTAATTTTTTAAAATTTTGTTAGAGATCTTGCTGCTGCTGTTGATAGGCAGAGGAAGTATCATTTTGATTCATTATTTTATGTGGTAAGAAATTTCATTAAATTCTTTTGAGAAAATTATTATTTTTGAACTAATTTAATCTGTTTTGTATACCGATTTAGGCAATTATTTTAGTAAGTCTATATAGTAGTTTTGGCACAATAATGATTCTGATAAACAATTAATTATATTAAATTAACAAAACATGTTATATTTTTTGTTTAGTTCTTTATGAAGGAACAAACTATGTGTGTATATATATATATATATATATATATATATATATATTTGTCATATTGAAATAATACCCTATTATTAATAATTAATACTAATAATAAATATTATACAATAATAATACACTTTCTTTCATATTTTTTGTTCATACTTAATTTCATACATGATTGCATATTTTTCTCAATTTGAATACTTTTAATGGGTATTTTCTTTAAAAAATACATTAATTTTGATTTGTAATGTTTAATTTCTTCATTTGCTTTTTATTTGATGGAATTAAGTTTTTAATGAAGAGATCGATTTAAATATTAATGTGAAGTATCTTTTTAAATTTAATAAAAAATTTGAGGAGAATTTCATAATTACCAAAATTTATAATCATTGCAATCTATAATCACAATTATTAGTCCTCTCCAAATTTCAGAGATAAAACAAATAGTATCTTATTATTTGGATTTTTCAAACATGTATTTTTAGTTTCAATTACTAATATATTTTTTGCAAATTTATTTTATAGAAGGTATTATAACTTTTCTTATCATCTTAAATTAAATTTATTTATGAATCATTCTACAAAATTTTTCACATATCAGTCAAATGAATATTTGAATTTATTTTTCAATTATTAATAGAAATTTCAAACGAAGTAGACTTTGTAAATTGATATATTTTTCTTAGTACATGCAGTTAATATAAAACTTATAGAGATGATTATTAAAGTGAGAAATTATAATGCTGTACATGTTGGAAATATAA
This sequence comes from Nephila pilipes, assembly GCA_019974015.1. NCBI lineage: Eukaryota > Metazoa > Arthropoda > Arachnida > Araneae > Nephilidae > Nephila > Nephila pilipes. The sequence goes on from BMAW01080315.1 coordinate 183,215, forward strand.
TACTGTATTTCATGGAATATAATATTGTAATGTTGGGACAGTGAAAATAAGGCTATTTTATGAATGTAATCAACACATATAGAAATGCATTGTATGAAAGAAATTATTATAGACAACTGATCCACTGTATATTCAATTTGAGGATTTTTGAGTTGCCTTTATAATAATTTTTTTTTTACATATCTAAAGCAATAATTAATTTAAGAATATTAATTAAATATTTTTGTTGTATTTTTATATCCTTTACAGAAAATTATTATCTTTTAAGCAGTATTTGAATGATAATTAATTTAGAATATTTTATTAAAAAAATGCACTATCACTTATTCTTTTTTTAAGTATAGGTAGATTCAACTCAAGCACTACATTTTAAATACTTGATTCACATTCTAGGAGCTATGGGTAATATATGGGCAAGGTATGTTTTGTATATATTTTGTTCTTTCACATTTTAAAACTTTTTTAGCATTTTGAAATAATTTTTTTGATTTTTATAATTGCTTTCTAATTAATTTTGATTAAAGAATAAATTTAGCTTTAAGTAAATATTTTTCATTTTTGCTGCTTAACTTTTAGAATGCTTGTTATGAAGAATGTGGAATGATGTTTTTCAAAAAATATTATTTATATAATATTCTTTTGATACATATTTACTGTTATTGAGAATTGAGATTTTCATAAACTTGTCAAAATTAGTAATTAACTCAAAACATGGTACAAATATTGTTGTGAAAATAAATGAATGTTTGGGTCTTGAATTCATGAAAATCTATTCAAAACAATTTCATTTTTAAGGAAATTTTTTGCAGTCACAAGGCGTGACCGGCATGTAGGGCATTGTCTTTCACTCTATACATGTGGTAGTATATCAGCTCTGCATTTATTTGTAACAGCTGTTTTAGATGTAGAAGATGTTAAGTGGGTTTTAAAAGTGAAACAATGTGTGCAACCATACATTTTGGTTTTAGTGATTTTCCTGGAGAAATGAACATATTTTCATTTATGAGCTACTTTGTTTCAGGGTGGCTGCTCTTATTTCACTAGGTTTTGTTCTGCTATGAAAAATTCATGGAATTTTTATTTACTGCTATATAAACTATATTTTTAATCTATATAGTTTATAATGTGACCTATACATTTTTAAGCAGAATATTAATATGTATTGCAAAGTAATATTTATGAAATATTAACTCTCTTTGAGGCATTTTCTTCAAACGTAGAATCTCAGAAAGGGAAGATGAAAAATAGATAACTTCTGCTGAGAATATAATTAATTTTAGGTGTTAATTAAGAATAAAGAAATAAAAAGCTCTTTTTCCGGAATAAATTAAAAATTTATAGAATATTGGATTTACTTATTGTTTATCTTACTTATTTTCTTAAAGCTCTTAATATTTTTGTATGGACTCATAGCATTACATTTTTGATGCTGATTCATTGATAGTTTTGATTCTTAACTTTGTACTTTTCAAAGAATTAATAAAGTTGTATATAATCTGTGCTATCACTACTTGTTCAAATGAAAAAAATATTAAGAAATACTACTACTTAAGCTAATTTTCTTTATATTATGAACTCAGAATATTTAGAAATTCTGTACTTTTCTGGTTTAAGTTACATTTGTACTTTGAATTTTCAATTTATATTTTAAGTGACATACACCATGTTCCATTTGGTCGTATATTGAACTTCAGCACTCGTAAAGGAACTGTTGTTTTTTTGGATGATATATTAAATGAAGCTAAGGAAAGAACATTGGAGGGCATGGAAAATTCCCCTAGTAGGTTTTAAAAATTACTTGTTAAATTTTTATCTGTAAAAAAAAGATGCATTTTTTTATTTTTAAAAAAAATATTTTGTTTTTATTCTTAATTGTATGAATATCAATTTTGGTTAGAAAATGTTTAAAGACTTTTTAGTGACATATAATTTTAAAAATTATGCATTTTAAATAATTTTTCCTTAACTTTTAAATAGCAAAATTTAGAGGAATTTAATAAAATATGAATCATAGAATATGAAACATGATCTATTATTCAAAGATTGAGGCATTCTGAAGTGTTTAATTTTTGATTTATTATTATTATTACTTTTGGTCTATAAGGCTTTAATTATCTCTCTGAATATAACTTATAATTTACTGCATTCAAAAATGTACAAATTTTGAATATTTAACTTTAAGTTTTGAAAGCTTCTAATTTAAATATTAATGTTGTTTATCTTTATTTAAAGTTTTTTTGTTCTTGATTTTTTAAATTTATATATTTTTAACTTTTCAGAATATTATTCAAATATTAAATCTAATGTTTCCCTTTTGCATATAGATACCAAGGTAATTGAAAATTTTGAAGAAGTGGCTGATATTCTTGGCATTTCATCCTTAATTATAAATGATTTTAGTGTGAGAAGAAAGCGTGACTATCCTTTTGATTGGGGTAAAGTGTTAAATATGAGGGGTAACTCTGGTATAACTTTGCAATATTGCAATGCTCGATTGAACAAGTAAGAGGATGTCATGTTTTATTTACATTTTTTGTCTTTTTAAAAAATAACATATTTTTAATTTTTGAGATGCTTTTTAATAGTGTAAAAAATTATCTTATGTTTCCAACAATAGTTTTTTCTATGGAACATATTATTATAATAAAACCCTATTTTATATCATAAACTATACTCTGTTTAATTCAAATTTACAATGTCATATGTGATGTTTACTCTATGTATTGAATGCTTTGTGTTTATACCCAAAAATATTGTACTTCTTATTATTGAAAAAATTACCATTTGAAAAACAAGTTTTGAAAAATATTCTTTTATGATGATTACCCTTAATTATGTTACCATTTTTAAAAGTATTTAAAAATAATTGTGTTTTATAAACACCTTAACCTCTTTTTATGTGAATTTGGATATTGATATTAAATTTTTAATATAATATTTATGCAACCAACTTTAAATCAAAAGTTATTAATTTTTTTTAAAAAAAAAGTTGAGAACTTAGTAGAATTATATTTTTGTTTCAGTTATGAAAATGTTTATTTCATCATATTACATAAGTGACTACACATAAAGAAACTAAAGGAACCTAATAATTTTCATTTTGAACTTGTTTCATACAAGAATATATTTATATTAGTAATTACAATTCATTATTTTTATGTGTGTTTTCATGAAATGCAAATAAAAATTCCTATAATCTTAACAAATTTAGTTCCTTTTTTTTTCATTATTACATGAATGTTTCAGATTTGCATCCAAACTTTTTGTTTCCTTCATTTTTTTTTATTTTACTTTTTTCTTCTATGGAGTTAATAATTATTATCTGTTCTATTGATTTAGCTTACATGTAATTTTTAGGCAAGTATATAACTATTGAATAGAGGTTTTGGAATATATAAGAAAAATTTATTTCATGAATCTGAAATTTAGATAAGTAGTGTGTATGTTTGTGTGAGAGAGAGAGAGATCTTGCATGAAAATAGTCATTATTTTAAGTATAGTTTTATTATTTGTATATAATTCATGATGTCAAAAAATTGAATTACAAGGTTTATTATTTTAATATTACAATCTTATTCTTTGTAACAATTGTATGCACCTTTTTTTCTTTTCCTGTAAGGGTGAAAAATAGGCGAAAAACTGAGGAAAACATTAAATCTCTACTTAGTACCTAATTTTATACAATTAATATTGTATTGTTTAAACTCTGTACTGAAGAAAATATATTAATTGATTTAATGTTTTTTTTTTTTTAAAAAAAATTAAATATATATTTATGTCTGATTTTCAGAGGTTAAAGTAGAAATTTATTTTGGAGATTTGCTTGGATCCTATTTCAATTTTACAAAACAGCTATTGAGATAATTAGTACAATTATAAATGATTGAATAATTTTTTTTTTTTGTAATTTATTGTTTAATCATTTTTCATCTTATCTGAATTATTTTGAATTGTTCTCAGAATGTTATATAGGCCCCAATTTCTTAATTGTATATGTTCATTCAATTTTATTATTTAATTTATAATTGAGGTTGTTTTGATTACTGTTGGGGGTCCATGTAAAAACAATTCATGTAAGATTGACTACTTTTTCTTATTTCTAACTCTTTCTTTTTTCTATTTTTATTCTTCTTCCTTAATTTTTTTTACTTCTTTTTAATTTGCTAATTTAGGTTTCATTTCATTTTTAGATTATTTATAGCTTTTAATACTTTTCTCAGATATTGTAAAGACTAATGTTTTATTGAACACAGGAAACACAAAACAGTTGATCCAGTTTTTAAAATGTTTTTAGTAATTTGGAGATTATCTAAGTTTTTTATGTACCCTTTTACAAACATACATGTACCCTTTTACAAACATATAATAAAATTTTATGTTTGTTTCCTTCAAAAATTTTATCATCATGAACCTTTAATTCATTTAAGTTTCTTTAGTTGGTTCTTTCTATTTATTGAAAGAAATTTTTCTTATATAAAAATTGTGCAACTGAAAATTTTAAAAATGTCATTTTAAAAAAAGGTTAATATTAATTTATGGTTAACAGTTATGAGTAATATACAAAACATTTTATTTTTTACTGCATTAAATGTTTCAAAAAATTATAAATTTAAGTATTTTATCCATAAATAAATACATATATACAATTGCAGAAAAATAAAAGTTGACTACAATTGTATTCTTTCTCTTTTTTCAATAAATTTTGTTTTATTGTATGTTTTAAATTATAATTTTGATTACTTTTAATATTGGATTGATGGTAACTTAAAATGTGAGTGGGAATTGTTTGTGTTAGCAATTTTGATTTCAAAGTTTTAATTTTATTTGTATTTTTGTCTGGTGTTGTTTCTTTTTGTTTCGAAGCATTAAAGAAAATTGTGGCTTGGGCTTGTCATTAAACTGTGAATTTTCATGTTTGATTGAACCAGAAGCAGTATCAGTAATTGAGCAACTTGCAAGGTAGAATATTTTTTTACAATTGTAACTTTAATACTTTTTGAAAATTAATTTCAATAAATTTTATATTATGTACTTATGTCAGTGGCAGTTATTTGATGATACAATGTGATTTATAAATTTTTAATCAATATTTTAAATTAATTTAACAAATCTAATTTTTATCAATATGATTTTTTTTTGTAGTCAGTTTTGATCACTTTTTATTTATCCAGGTATAATAAATTCAATCTGATGTCTAATCTTTGTTAATCTAATTTTGTTAACACCTGAGCTGGTGTGTCCAATTTTTTGCATGCACACTTCACTACTATAAGATAATTTAGGTTAGAGCATGTTTACCATGTTTTAGTTCATATATTATTATTTAGATGAATTTATGAAGAGACTTGGTTGCATAAACCAGTTGGTTACCCAGTTCATTAATTATACTACTACAGCTTTACAATTTGCATATTTGTTATGATATAAATGATAATTTGTTTCCTTGTCAAAGCACTTCAAGTGCTTATGTGTTTTTAATTCAAAATAAATAATTATTTTAATCACTTGAAAATAACATTCCTTATTGCTAATTGTCCAGTCTGTTAATTAATTTTAACATGACATAATCTATTTTTAAATGAATTACTCTTATAAATTATATGACCAATTAAAATAACTGAATAACTACATTGTTTCTTTTTTTTTCTTACTTACTCCATATACATATTAGTAGGAGATGTTTTCTTTTACTAGTGCCTCTATTGTTCTTTTTTTCACAAATCAGATTTATAAAAATGAATGATGGAATAATTTTTTAAATTACATATTAAGATACTTGTTTGTTATAATTTAATGATTTTTTTTGCAACCATTGAGAAAAAAGAAAAAAAAAAAAAAGTTTTGAATTACAAAAGGTGTTGAATATCATATTTTGAGTTTGATTAAGAAATATTTAATAGTTTGGAGTTTGGTCAGATGATAAAAAAAAATTTGGCTGCAAAAGTATAATCTTTGTAATCTATGGAATTTCTTCTTTTTTTTTTTTGTTGTTGTCATTTTATCATGTGCTGTTTTATATTTTGATTTTATAGGAATTTCAAATGTAATTAGTAAATTAATTGTATTTTCCTATATTTATTTTCTAATATTTTTCTCGTATCATGCATTCATATTTTTTCTTTAGGTTTGATGAAGTGATCTACAATTCTTATATAAATCTGGAGCCATGTATCTTAGTACATTATCTATTCACTTTAAGGTAACAATTTTATTGAAAGTATGGTGTTAATCACATTTCTATTTGAATATCTCCTTCCTTTCAAAAAATATGTGCTTTACTAATTTCTTTTGTTTATGAACTAATAAATTAAATTTTTAGCAATTTTAACTTAACTTTTTGATACATATTATTATTATTTAAAATGTTTGACAATACATAATTTCTGTATGCATATTCTTTTTTTAAATATAGAAGTGAACTTGGACGAGCGATAAAAGTTCTAAATGTAAAAGGATCAAGTCTGTATGTTGGAAAGGTGATAATTTTAATCATTTTTTTACTAGTTTTTAAATTGTGAAATGCATTTTAGTTTTCTTTATTCTAATAAGATACAAGAAAAAAATTCTTGCATTCATTTTTTTAAAATTAATACTTTTGTTCATTTTTTTCAATTTATCTTTAATTTTGAAAATTATGTTCGATATTTTATTTTGTACATGTGAAATTTAAGAATGTATATCTTCTCTAGATAATTTAAGAAAGATTTAATTTGAAAAATTGTTTTGATTATTGGGTTTTTATATTATTTTCCACCAGTGTCTATTTTCATTATATTATTATATACATATATTATTGTGCAGCTTGTCCTACTGAGGACCTTGCAACAGTAAAACTCAACCAATCTTCCAACTTATTTTCATGAATATAGATATGTCAAGAATTCTGCACACAGTGTCTACAATATTCTGGCATTCAGAATTAATTATGTTCATTATTAAATTAGCAGTATTATGAACTTTTTTTTATTGTTAAAATTACTTACTGATGACCTCATTACCTATTTTATATTTTTATTTGTTACTTTAAAAATATTCAGATATTTTTAGGCATTTCTTTAATGCATGTAAAATCTATCTTGTTAGTAATATCTTTATTCTGAGTAACATTAATTTTCTTTTATTCAATACAAAAAATATTTTTTATTTCTCACAGTTTTATGATTTTTTAAATGCATTTTATTAGTAATGTATGTTCATCATGACATAAAATATATTTCAGCTATTTCTAAAGAAATGTATACTGCTGTTTGTAGAAAATGCAACACCATGAAAGAATCATCAGAATCAAATGAAATTTAATGCAGAAACGACTTGTACTGATACAAATAAATGATGAAATTTTCAAAATAAAAGAAACGAATTAAGCGTCCGAAATCAGTATTTGGTGCAGCCACCATGCGCTGCAATAAGTGCTGCTATACGACGTGGCATGGAGTCAAACAGATGTTGAATATCTGCTTGAGGAAGAGAATTCCATATCGCTTGTATGCGCAACCAAAGTTCGTCTTTGGAAACTGCAGGACGCGGATCACGAGCGAGACGCCGACCAACCATATCCCACACGTGCTCAATAGGCGACATATCCGGTGAATAAGCAGGTCAAGGAAGAAGTTGCATGCGTTGTGCTGAACAGAAGTCTCGAACAGTCCGCGCAACATGTGGGCGTGCATTATCCTGCTGAAAGATAGCTCCAGGGATGCCTTGAAGGAAAGGAACGACTTCGGGCTGTAGCACTTCACGGACGTACCTGTTGCTATTGAGATTACCCTCAATTCGTATCAAATTGGATCGTCCATGATACGAAATCGCACCCCAGACCATAACTCCGGGTGTTCGACCACTATGTCGTTCAATAATACACTCAGGAAGGCAGCGTTGACCGGCATAACGTCTAACACGAACACGGCCATCATGGGTCCACAAATTGAAGCGTGATTCATCTGAAAAGACAACTTGGTGCCAATCAGCTCGCCTGTCTCTGTGCTCAAGAGCCCACTGCCGACGCAGCCGTCGATGATTCGCCGTGAGGGGAATCCTGTATAAAGACACCCTTGCACGCAATCCACGGCGCAGCAGACGACGACGAATTGACGAAGCCGACAATTGTACACCTGTAGCAGTAGACCAACGTGCTGCCAGCTGCCTGGAGGAAGCTGTGCGATCATTCACCGCCATGCGGAGCAGGTGTCGATCATCGCGCTCTGACGTCACCTTCTGTCGTCCAGTGCCTGTTTTTCGAGTTGTTCGGTGCTCGTCGGTCCACTGCTTCCAAACTCGCATCACTGTGGAACTGTTCCGCTGCATACGAGCTGCTATTGCGCGATAGGAAAATCCTCCTTCTCGAAGGCCGATTATTCTCCCTCGTTCAAACTCCGTAAGTTGCTTGAATTTCTTATTCTTCCGTCGTGGAGGCATACTCAGGTCTCACTAAACGTTTGCCACTAACAAATAATCATAGACTTTTTTCAACGTCCCGCTACAGCACTTTATTTATACGCTTTCAGCATCAATTCAGAGGGCGCTGCGCGCGCCGCGCACGCGCGATGGCTCTGAAACTTTATTAATTTGCATAATATCCTATAATTGACATTTGCTGCGAATTTCATTTGATTCTGATGATTCCTTCATGGTGTTGCATTTTCTACAAACAGCAGTTTATGTTCCTAATAATATTTCACTAGTAAAATAAAGTTTATAGTATGTAATCAAATTATTAAACTTATTTTTTGGTTTTATTCGGAATTTGTACATATGTATGTGTGTTTTGAGTGTTTTAAATTTTTCAATTAAATTTTATTAGTTATGTACTTTTGAAAGGAAAGAAGAGATTTTTTTTCCTGTTATTTTGGAGCATGGAAAATTAAGTTTAGTTAAAATTTCAACATTTAATATTTAAAATATTACTTATTCTGCATGATATATGATAGAAGTTTTGCATAAAAAAATTAAGCGAGATTTTAAATTTAAGATGTTTATTATTTTATATATATTTATTTAATTTTGAGAACAATCTTAGTAGGATATTTTATAATTTGTTTTCCAGGCTCGACTTCTGTTGTTTCATACTGCTCATCTAGTTTTTCAAAAGAGTTTACGACTATTGGGAATAACTCCTTTGAATAAAATGTAGAAATTTTAAATTGGAATAGTCATTTACTATCTTTGTAGACAAATTATTGTTTTTACCAATATATAAATACTAAAAGAAAAATTTGTTTTTATTTAAATCTCTATATGATTCAGATCTATAAAAAACTTGATTAGTTCTGTAGTCATTTTTTATGTGTCAACTCTTAAATAAATGGACGCAAAGCAGTATTTCAATTTTAAAATTATATGTATTATAATGTTCGAAATAATTACAAAATAAACATGTATATAAGTTAACAATAAATTACAAGTCTATAGCAAGAATAATTTAACCAAATTTAAAATGTAAAATTAAAACTTAAACTTATGTAAACATACTTAGCATAATTGAAGGAAAGCAAAGCAATTAACTTAAAATAAGGAGATTCAGGTGAAAATTAAAGAAGAAAAAAAGTCAAAAAAGGAAATAAAGTATTTTAAAATGCTGTATAATAGGAAACCAGTAATGTATGCAGCATACATAATAAACATGCAAATAAGCTATTAATAAATTACCTATTTATAGCAATATAAAAATTACACTTTATTTAAAATATAAAACTGAAACTAGTTATTTAAAAATATTCAATTACTATATTGGTCTCAAAAGATATAAACATTATTACTACTTACGAAGTAGAAATCAAGAAAAATAAGACAGTTATGTTAAAAGTGGAGAAAAAGTAATTTAAATGCTGTCTCAGGCTTGTAACTGAGACTCTTGGTTATACTAGTTACTATTATGATTCCAACCATTCCCTCTGCATAATTACTTCATGATAAAAAGGTAAAAAAACCAAATGCAAGCTACAGTTTATATTCATAAAGTTAATTAAATTAAAAAAAAATAATCTAAGGAAAAAAAATTCATTTTAACCAAAATAAAGTAATCCAATAAAAATCAAATATAACACATCAATCAATAACTCCCGAGACTAACCCAGAGATGGCGCTCGTAGTAAACCAGTAACCAGGTCTTTCTAGAGTACTAACCTTTGCTTGAAACGTGTCAAAATTTTAAGTCGATCGGACCAGAAACAGCTGAGTTATCGAGGTTGGAGTAAAGTCGTTTTGTAGTTTGTTTAAAAAATGGAAAAAACCGAGTTTCGTGTTCTGATAAAACATTGTTTTTTAATGGGTAAAAACACCGTGCAAGCGAAACAATGGATTGAAAAATGTTACCCGGACTCTTGTCCATCAAAAGCAACGATTTGTCGGTGGTTTGCCGAGTTTAAACGTGGTCGTACCGACACAAATGACGCGGAACGCTCGTGTAGACCTGTGGAAGCCGTTACACCGGAAAATGTGAGTGAAGTGACAAAAATTATAATGAAAGATCGTAAAGTGAAGCTCCGTGAGATTGCTGAGATGACACAGATATCATATGGAAGTGTATTTACTGAAAAAGGTTTTTTGAAGTGAAGTGAAAAAGGTTTTTTCCAAGTGGGTGCCGCGATTGCTTTCGATGGAACAAAAACAGCAACGAGTCGATGATTCAGAAAGCTGTTTATCGCTATTTACTCGCAACAAAAAAGATTTCTTGCGGAAAAAAAAAAAAAAAAAAAAAAATTTGAAAAAGCTTTGGAACAATTTTAACCCCCCTAAAAGGAGATAAAAAAAAGGTGTTATGTTGATGAATAAAAAAAAAATTTGCAAAAAAAATGTTGTTTTCAATGTTAGTCTCGGGAGTTATTGATTGATGTGTTATGTTTCTTATGCACTTTTTAAAATCATAAAACTTAAAACAGTTATAAAAATTACCTAACTCCAATCAATGTATATATATTAAAAAGATCTATTTTTTGCTAGTTTTAATAATGTATCTTATATAACTAATAAATAATTTATAATTGATTTTTGATTGTTACAGATATGTTAAAAAAGGTAATTCAGAATTAAATAAAAATAGAATTGCGCATTTTTTACGTAGTTAAAATCAGAAATTAGATAAATAGATTAACTGTGTAATATTTCTCCAATCTTTAAGAATAAAAGCTTAAAGGGATACAGGGTTCAAATCTGGAATAGGGTGTCCCCTAGGAATTTGGTGACTTTAAGGGAGCATTGGCGATTTTTGGGGGCGATAATAATTTAAAAATGGCGATTTGTTATGGTAACCCTAAGAATACTCAATGCTTAAGTAACGCACGTTTGACAACCTATCTAGGAAGTCACCAAGATTCGTCCCCAAATTCATAGAGGACACCCTATTCCCGATTTGAACCGGGCACAGTACCAAAGAGACCAAAATATTCATATTATTTTTATTGTATTATTTTAATAATGCAATGTTTCTAGATACATGTAAAAATATCATAGCTCCAGCTACATTATTTAGTGAGTTGCTATTTAAATTTTTCTTTAACAGTATACAAAGTCATTTAATATTGACCTTCAAAACTTTATGCTGTTTTTTCGCAGCTTTTTATTTCTCATAATGGTCTTGCATTTGAAATACTAAGGCATTTTCTGTAATCAATATAAAGTTTTGATATTTTTTTTGGCTTTTTTATATAATATGTTTGTTGACTGTGTATGAAATAAGAATTTAGGTAAGTAATATATATTTTTTTTACAAAATATACAAAACTAAATGTAGCAGTTTTTTTTTTCACTATTTTTCTTAATGTCTGATAAAGAAAAATTGTAAAACAAGAAATGACTCTTGTACAAACTAACCCATGTACGAAATTATTAGACGCACTTCTAAGAAATTGAAAAAAATATTGAATTCTTTTTAAAGAAGTAGGTGGAATTTTGAGATAATAAAATATTTTGAAAAAATTTAAAATTATTAATTTAATAAAATTAAAATATTTACATAGTTATTTGTTTGAAAAGGAAATTCCTCCTCCTGAAATACATTTTGTGTGTTTAAATATGGTGAGCATATTTTTTTTCTAATGAAAATATAATTTAATAAAAAAAATTACTTGCAGAGGTACTGTGCTCTCTTAATGCTTATAAATTCTCTGAGAAAAAGTACATGTATTGAACTGTGTGATTCATTTATAGTTATTAATAAAAATGAAAATTATTTTTTGTTTATATAATACCAATTTTCTTATGGTAAATGCTTGATTCTATTGAATTCTTGGTTGAATTCCTATGAATCTAAAGTTTCTAGATGCTTTCTAGCTCAACTGTATATGCAAAATTTGAATGTTTTCATTCACATATATTATAAGGAAGTTTAGTACTCGACAACATGATAACACTCTTATAATTGTTGATAATTTTTGTTTCCTTGTGGCAGGTTTGCTTTGTAATTATATCTTATTTTCAAAACTATATTTTCAAAATTAGTCTTTTTTTGAACCCATCCACCTTTTAAAGTTTAATGAGTACAGTGTGTTATTTCTAATTTGTTCTGAAAAATGAATCAATGCTAACTTGACAGAAATATCAGCTGATCAGCTGACATTCATTACCGCTTCGAATACATTTTGATTTCTAAATTTGTAGAAAAAATCATTAGGAGAGATAAGAAAAATAAAACATAGCGATCCAAGTAGATTTTGCTTTCATTCCCTTATTTTCAAGAAATATCTTAAACAACAAAAAACCACACTGTCATATAAGATATAAAATATTAAATTTTTAAAATTAAATTTCTATTTCCCCCCCGTCTTTTTAAAACTGTTATTGTTACACTCATAAAGTCACATGCTCTACAATCTGAATTGAGATGCAAATAAAAAGAATTTCCTTCCTAATTATCCTAATTTCTTAGGTTTGAGGCAAAGGAAAATCTTTTTTATTTATTTATTTCAATAAAAAGGAATGATATTCGAAAATATATTTAAAAAAAAACTTTTTTTTTTTTTTTTTTGCTTGAACGAAAAAATACATCTGACTGCTCCCCTCACCCTCGAAAGCAGAGCATCGTTAATAACTTTTACAATTTTCAGGGCAGTGGCGTAGCGTGGATCTCTGTCACCTGGAGCGAACATTAAATTTTATCTTCTCCTATAGAAAATATCACGAATGCATTCACGCACGAAAAATTAAAAAACTTTTCTTTTTATACGCTAAAATGATTACATAATATTCTACGTGGGTAAAACCGCAAAGCTATTAAAAAGTTTAAAAATAAACAAAACAAGCATTTACCTTGAGGCTCTCATCTAACGGTCATTTGGATTTCGTGAACGTAATGTTAATCCTATAGAATTTCTACTACCGTTTTCAAAATTTCACTATTTTATCTATTTGAATGCAATAAAGTGCATCCGAAAGAGCTAAACATGATAAAGATTTATGTGGAATTACTATTTTTCCACCGATTCTTAAAAATATTTTTTACTCTTATTTTAATGATTCGTTTGGGGATTTTCCTGTCTTTAAAATAAATTAAACATTTTGAAAAATCAGTAGGAAAATGTAATTTGTAGAAACTTTCATTATTTTTTGCCTTTCTGGATAACTTTTATACCCAAAATAGATTATAGATTTGAAAACAAGTGCATAGAAATTCCATAACAAAATACGACGTCTGAATCAAATTTTGGCTGCAGACGGAGTCTATTTCATTAACTAACTAAATAATAATATTGAAGCAAAATTCAAATAAATATTTTTGTTCACCGTCATGTGTTAGAGTTGTTTGTGACACACACTGAAATAGAATTGAATTAAGAAACCAAACGTTTTTATATGCGGTAAAGCGATTAATAAAAATTATGAAATATTAGCCAAACTGACGCAAATATCAAATATTGCATTGTTAGACAGTAAAAAAGTTCCAAAATTTCAGATTTCTGTTTCTTGATGAGTTATTACGAATTACGATAGAAACGAGATCAGTGATGCTACTACACAGACAGATGGCCACCCAGCTGAAAATCATAAAAACGTTAAACTAAATGTTCCAGGTTTTACGGACTTTAACGTTGAACAAAACCCCAGCCAAGTTTCTTAGCTAAATATTTTTAAAAATCCGCTTCACGTGGATTGGGCTAAACTGCATTTTTAAAGAAATATTAATCCAAAACTTTGTCGTAAAATGTCTACAATGACATTAGCTATGAGTGACGAACGATTCCAATTCCAAAGCTCTAGCTTGATGGGAAGTTAGTTAAATTAACGATCGAAAATTGATGACACACCAAGTGAAATTCAGAAACGTTGTACAAAAAGACACCTGAACTGCATTTGTTGAGTGGCTACAGTGCATCGCACTTGTTTCGAAATTCAAAAAGGGAAGTTTATTTTCTTGTTTTGAATAAAATATTTGAAAATCTTTTATTTAACTTCACACAAATGTAAGTACATTGTTTTGGTCAAATCTTACAATTCTATTCTGAGCCCCTTAAACTTGTCCAATTGCTTCAAATTCTGCATATGTATCTTTCTGGTCCCGATTGACGATACGGTTATCTGATTGATGGCCTGAAGCTGCAGATAGGATTAGCCAGCTCGGCCGTTTCCCACATCTGGGCCTCTCCCACTCTATGCCACTGCAGCAGGGCAAAATTGGTATCACTCTCGAATTGGCTCAAAAGGCACTACATTTTGTAGTTAAAGCATTCATTATAAATATAACTTCTGAAAATATTTTCCTTGTTACATTGTCATATTTTCCTTTATATCTGATTTCCTAACTTGAAATTAGTTTAAACTTCGTAAAATTCATTTTAAAGATTTCTTAAGTTATGGGAATGTTTTAAAAAATAAAACATTTTAATGCTAATTGGGAATGTCACAAACACTAAAATGTATGAAACTGTTCAATGTTTGAAAAATATCTTTACACCGACTGATAAATAATTGCTACCGATTCTAAATACATACTTCAAAAGAAATCGGAAATGTAACAATATGCACGTAAAACATTCATTCACGCATTACATGTGTAAGCACGTAAAAACATTCTGTACCTTTTTAAAAACATTTTTCAAATTGGAAGTGCATATCTAAACCGAATGGTTCGGGAATTAGCTATTGGGTCACATTAAGGCTGGACACCCTGTATATGTATATATATAATATGCGAATTTTATCGTACCAATTTTTATGGATATTTAGATTCTTCATGTCATAAAACCTTTAAATTGAAAATGTTATTTATTTCCCTCCTATATTTGGGCCGCGGTAGCCTAGTGGACAAGCGGCCGGCGGTTTTCGTTCAGCAGCGGATTCGATCCTTGGCCGCCAAAGACCCGCCTTGTAGCCGGTGTTGATGCACATTAAATCTGTTCGGGGCCCAAAGTCCTCCCGTTGGCGTGGTGTAGATGTTAGGAGAGAGGGGTGCCAGCTGAGGTGTCGTCCTCGTCACTTGACCGTGGTTCAGAATTACGAGGTCCGTCGCCAATAGCCCTCGTGTTGCTTCTAGTGCGACGTTAATAAAAACTAAACTAAACTAATCCCTCCTATATTCAAGGAATATTGAAGATCAAACTTATGATAGAAGAGAAGGCCGGCATTAAGGTCTACAAACTAGTTTAAAATATTTAATAATTATCCGTCACTGAACTTGGTATAAAATCAGGTGAATTAATCAAATTTGATTAGACTACTGTAGTATATGGTCCTCTAAATGTTTTTTCGAATATCGAAGGAACTTACGATCAGATACAAATAAAATATACCACACAGACCATTCTCTAACATTTTTGCAAAAAGGGAAACAAATCAGATTTGTTATTTTTTGAAAAATTAATTTATAAGTTAATTATGTTAATTCATTCGTTATTATAATTCTTTAGCTGCCTTTGAAACTATTATCAATTATATCGGTTGTATCTAGTTCTGATTAGAAAGGCGAAATATTACATGATACTCTTGCCCCCTCTGAAAATAATTTTTTAAGTGTCTAGAATTTTGCATATTTGTTTTGAAAATTCATAAGTGTCTTCAAAATTATTTTAGTTAACAAGTTGGAAACTTTTAAATCGCTTAAGTCTGGGTCGACGGTAACCGATTTATTTATTTCATTATTTAACTGATTAATTTATTTCATTTAATGCTGGGTTTTAATCTTTTTTTTTTTCTTCATGTTAACAGGGAGGGGAGCCAAAAATAGAAAAAATATCTGCCCAGTTCACATCAAGGTAAGATGTATTCTGGGACCGAATATTCATCTAGCATATGCAAAACGCGTCCACGGGTGAGAAACGGTATTGAAAAACATGAAAAATGTCCACCAGTGGTCACACGGTCCGAATGTAGAAACTGAAACTGACCACCGGTGAGCAAATGGTACACATTATGTTAAATAATATTTTTATATAAAATAAAAACTTATACTTTTATTTTATTTAAATAAAAATATTCAGAACACACATACAACTGTATTTGATTACAATGATAATTGCACGTACCTTTTTATGATGTCAATTGATCATAAACACATTTTTTAATTATATAATTGACAAAATACATGAAAATAAATTAATTTGTGGAATGTGATTAAAACCACGTTTAATTCGTCAACGACATGTTAGCCATTAGAGAACACAGCGAATAAAATATCCAGAATAAGATGATTATCGAAACTACTTGCATGTAGACTGTAAAATGGTAAAATCTGAAACAATAAAAGGATATATTAATCAAAATGAAATAACGATGCATTTATACAATTTTTAGATATCACAAGGTTTGAATAAGCTTCAGGGAATGTGTTTTAATATGTTTGGTACTTGGCCGCCAAAGACCCGCCGTGTAGCCGTGGCTGATGCACGTTAAATCTATTCGGGGCCCAAAGTCCTCCCAAAGGCGTGGTGTGGATGTTAGGAGAGGGGGTGCCAATTCAGGTGTCGTCCTCGTCACTTGACCGTGGTTCAAAATTACGAGGTCTGTCGCCAGTAGCCCTCGTGTTGCTTCTAGTGCGACGTTAATAAAAAAAAACTAAACTACCGGCAAATATTCATTTGATGCTGAAAGTCAGAAAAGAATTCCGACATAATGAGAAACGGTATTTCTCTATACTAAATGAATCTGATTTAGTTCCTCCTATCATACATGAAAAAGCTACACAAACTCAAGAATAAATTCTGTTAACATGGTAATTTCTGAATTTAATTTGAAAGTGCAACACACAGTTTTATTTGCTGAGCTTTTTGCTGCCTTCTATTTCTGTTCGATTCAAAAGTCTGTTTAACACTGACAAACCTCCTCGTAATTATGAGCCACTGTTATATGATGAGTTCAACAGCTAATCTGGTGCCACATTTTCGTGAGCATTTTGAGTCACATACAAGGTGTTTCGAAACTCATGGGCAAAAAGTTAAAGGGTGATAGAAAACATCTAAAAAAGCAATTTTCACCAGACAATGCACTGGGGAAAAGAACAAGCCATGAACAGCTAGACGACGCTGTATTGGAAAGTATAAAGCGTGAGTTTTCTTACACATAATTATTTCTACCGTGGATTTCAGGAGACCTGGCCTTTTCATGGTTACTGTACATCACCATGCCTCCTGAAATTCACAGTTGAGATGATGATGTGTGAGAAAACTAGCTATTTATGCTTTCTATTACAGCGCCATCTAGTGGTCCTCCACCTGCTTTCCGTCTGTGCAGTGTATGATGCAAATTCCTTGTTTATATACTTTTTTTTTTTATCACCCCTTAAATTTTTGTCCATGCATTTCAAAACAGCTGTATGTAACCTGCGTCGTTGCATAATGATTTTTGTTTGTCCCAAATCTTTGCTACAAATCAGTTACAAATATTACTATAACTATCAAATGCTCAATAGCTTTTAAAATGAAACAAAGGAACAATTTATTCTTTCTGAAACAATACTTTAATCCATCCTCTTCTTGTTCGATTGTTGAGCATTCATACTGACATTGGAACATAATTGACAAAATAAGCAAAGATCTACTGTAATGATTTCCTACATTGTTACGTTGGCTTATAAAATTTTTTGATTTTGATATAAAGTTATTTATCACGCTTTTCATTGATTGATTATTCGGTAAATGAAGAATCCTTCACTATGTGAAAGCTGTATTTTCTTAAAAAAATTGTATTTTAACTGGAATCCTACGAAAATGATCTAAATTATACAAATTTTTAAATTAATTGTAAGACTATTATTTTTGCCTCATGGCTCTTAAATTATATTTCTGGGAAGAAAACGCTTCCGAATATTGCTGTAAGTTTATTCAATTGATGAATTTGGTGGAAATAATACTTCCCATGACCTCAGAAAGGGTTAAATGGGATTTTTTTTAAAGGTAGAAGCAGCCATAGATGGAAAAGCCGTTATCGCAGAGAAATCGGTTACTTGCTTGATAGGAACTCCTGAAAACGGCAGTTTTCATTGTTATAAATTTTATACATCACGAGTGTTCAAATCAAGAATAATATTTAATTTTTTTATATCAGGACTGTTATTTTTCAGTTAAATAAATATACATGAATGAAAGTCAAAGATGATTACTTACTTTTTCGCTAGCTTTAAACGTTTAGTTTTAGGCATTTTGTCGAGTCTCCAGTCAAAATATGGAGCTCCCTTTGGTAAATCATTTGCGTATTCTTCGAAATTTAAATCACCTATATCTGTATAGAGCATCTGTAATAACGAAATTTCAACAATTTTAAGTTAAGAATAAGATCTTTCATGTATGAAAAATAAAAATCAGATTATTCAATAAGGATTTAATCGGGAATAAGGTGTCTCCAAGGCGATTGGCGACTTTCAAGTGCATGACTAAAGCATTGAGTATGCTTAGGGTTATCATAACCTAAATCGCCAGGCTTGAATCATTATCGCTCCCAAAAGTCGCCAACGCTTCCGAAAGTTGCTAATCGCTTAGGGGACACCCTATTCCCGACTTTATCTGGGGAAAACAATTGAATGCGGTAATGATTAAATGTGGCAATTTAGGCTATGATAGCCCTAAGCATACTCAATTCTTAAGTCACGCACGCTTTGCGACCTATCTAGGAAGTCGCCAATCGTCTAGGGCAGAGCTTCTTAAACTTTTGTCATTCACGACCCCATTTATGATTGCGAGTTTCTTGACGACCCCATACAAACCTTGACGACCCCATACATGAATTATTGTTTAGCTGCAGGTTGCACGTGTGTACGCGCGCGCATTCCTCCCTTTGATTTTGTGTGATATTTAGAGGTGGCAGTCAGAGTGGGAAGTCAGCGGCGCGCGGTTTATTCAACATGTATGATACCGACAAACGCACTAACAATGTATAGACACAGTATAATAATAGCGATCATCGATCGTTTACTGCTGTCGGTGGAGATAGCTCAAAACCTTCAACAAATGCGCTTGTCTAGACGCTGCAAGTCCACTGTATTCCGCCAACTCTAGTGATGTTATAAAATGGTATATATAAATATTTGACATTAAAATCTCTCGCGACCACAGAATTTTGCTACGCGACCCCATTTGGGGTCGCGACCCATAGTTTAAGAAGCCCTGGTCTAGGGGATACCATATTCCCAGTTTTAACCGGTTTCCCTATTTGGCAATTATCATTTATGTTACTGAAAGTTGAGTATTTTTCAGTCGTTTCTACCCTTCCGCAGCGTGTTGGTAACCTTTTTACGAAAAATTGGCTGTGATTTTGCTTTTAATGTCTGTTTCTGGAAATTCCGGACCCATTTTGAGTAATATAAAAACACGTGGAATAATAGTAAAATAATCACTTAGATTTTCATATTGTAACGAAGTATCAAGATAAATTTTTTTCACCAATATCGCTAATTTGGCGAAGTCTTCCAACAGTAAAATAACTTTAGTATATTTAAATAAAACAGCAATTCGAATAGTATGTATCATATAAAATGAATTTCATTCATAAGCCAATGTCACCGGAATTGTTTGGGTGATGAAAGAAGTCTAATGTGCATGAGCTTTTTTTTTTTTTTTTTTTTTTAAATTTGCTAGTCGGGAATTAATGACAGTGATGGCGATCGGGGAAGGGGAGGGGGAAGGACTTTAACCACTCCTCTTTTTTATTTGCGAAAAAGTTACATTTTTATTCCATTTTAGGAACTAGGAATTGAAACTAGGAATTATAAACGAAACATGTATGTTAAAACTCCCGTCTACCCGCCATTTTGATTTCGTGGATGTAATGTGTTTTAAAACTTTTGTGAAATTATGTTAACTTTAAGCTGAATAATCTGTCGTCGTAACAAATGCTATATCGATATTTTTCAATAACATATTTTGAATAAGTAAAAATATTTTCCATCATATTTAATTAAAGTAATGTTTTCATATATTATATAAGTAGTAAAATAATATATTAAAAATTTACAGCTTTGCAAGCATTATTAGTTTTTGTTTTATGCTTTTAAAAACTAAATGCATTTTTCTCAGACTTTTATTTTTGAAGATGTAAGTGTTTTCTAATCCCTAAGGCTTTTTTTCTGTTCAAGATAGGGTCTTGAAATTTTTTAAAGATACTTAGATATATGTGTTCTATAAAAGTTAGTATGGATTTAGATCTGGGATCCCTAGTTATTTTTTTTAAAAAATGTTAAAGTTAATATTTTAAAAATTTTCGTCTTTTTTCCAGGTTTAGCTAGAAAAATAATTATTAATAATTCGAGATAAAAACCAACATTTTTTAAAACAACGTTTTTATATGGTGGCAAAGTTTATTAAAAAGAATTATTGAAATATTAGTTAAAACTGGTTGCAAATATCTAAATATTGCATTGTTAGGCAAGTAAGAACGGTTCCCAAAATTTCAGAGCTCTAACTTGATGGGAAGTTGGTTAAATTAACGATAGAAAATTTGATGACACACTGATACGCACACAGACAGACACACGCCAAGTGAAATACATAAAAACGTAAAAACTAACTAAAATTAATTAATTCATCCGGTAAATTAATGGTTGGAATGCAGTTTAACCCAACCACCCTTGGCGACAAGAATTATTTGGCAGTATTTTGCCAAATGTGGCTACCCTGGGTCCGTTTCACGGATTTAACATTCAGCCAAAAAAAAAAAAAAAATCTCCAAGTTTGGTGCCAATTTTTGAAATCGCGAAAAGTGTTTAGGCTAAACTGCATTATTAAAGAAAAATATTAGTTAAAACTTGTCGCAAATGTCTAAATATTGCATTGTTAGGCGAGTACGAACGATTCCCAAAATTTCAAAGCTCTAGCTTGATGGGAAGTTGGTTAAATTAACGATCAAAAATTTGATGACACACACACACACCAAGTGAAATTCAGAAAAACGTTTTAAAAATCAACAAGGAAACAGATTTACAAATCCATACTAAATTTGTTTGCAATAATGTAAGAAATATAAATCACTCAAAATAATTAAAAAATTTCAAAAATTGTGTATTTTATAAGAGTTTAAAAAAACTTAAATTTTTTTTTTAAATTTTAAAATAAGGGCTTGTTAAATTGACTTTTTATTTTCAGAATCAGTTTAATAATATAGTCTGAAAACAATACATAAATTACTTTTAATATTACTGTCTCCAAAAATTTTTTTTGAAAAAGGGTACCGTGAAGCCTTAATCCTATGGAATTTTGACTTTAATTCTCCTATCTTTACTATTTGATCTATTTGAATGCATTAAAGTGTATCTTAAAAAACAAAAAATAATGAATGCTTCTGTGGGAATACTTTTTTCCTCCCATTCTTAAAAATATTTCTTAAAAACCAGAAAACTCACATCAAATTAATAAAATAAGAATAAAATATTTCTAAAAATCGGAGCAAAAAAAGTAATTCCACAGAAGCTCCTCTTCCCCCCATTGTTGGTTGTCGCTCCCGGGGAACTCCCAGTCGCCACCACTGATTAGCTGTAGTAAAATACTCGTGCAAAAAAGCTTGCTTTTTGATTGTGTATTACAACTATTCTTTTGAAATTAAGAATATGAATACAAATTTCAAAATTAAATATTTTTTTTTTATCAAATTAGATTGTTTTAAAAACGTTTTAACACATTCTAAACAGAGAATTTATTTCAAAACCGTGACACAAATCTAGAATTCCTGAAATTTTATATTTAGAGAAAAATTTCTAAAATTCGAATTTCCCGAAATAAAAACTAAAAATGGTACTGTCTACATACGTATAGCTTTAATTATTTTATAAGCACTATCAGTATAAAAATATTCTTAAAAGACATTTTGGTATTTAAGCGTCAATGTGGCTTTTAGCAAAGTAGTATGATCAGAGAGCTCCATAATAAATAACCTTTCATTAAAAACACAATCGCTAAATGGGTAGCCATTTACAATTTGAGCTAGAAAAAAAATAAAAAAAAACATAAAACCCTACTACCGACTTGGAGATGAAATGTATCGTTTTGTGTCTTATTCTGAAAAAAAAAATACAAGTTAAAATATTTAAGTTTTAATGTATTTTTAACACGTGCTAACATTTTGTTTTGAGAAAATGTCTTCAACAAAAAAGTCTGCGCTTAAAGTAAAGGCTACATGATGTTAAGTTTAAAAGTTTCATTTTATAACACATTCTGATTATAAAAATTACATTTAGTTTGTTTGACTTATATTTACATTGCTAAGATATATTTGATTCAAAATTTTATAATTCGCTTTTATTTTAATAATCGATTTAATATTATTGTCTACTTAATTAATTTATCGTTTGCTCTTAAATTTTCATTTTGAATAAGTGAACTTTTTAGAAAATTTAACAAGAAAAAAGAAATGTTTGCTCATTTTAAAATGAAATTAGCAATATTATATTTTTTAAACTTGTTATTTTCATTCTTCTTCTTTTTTTGTTTTTTGTTGCATTTAGAACTGAAATATTTCTTGTTTGCTTCTAAATGTTTAGAATTTCTTTAATGATAAAAGTATTGGGATTTTAGTTTTGATTCAAATGAGCTACCATCTCAACATAGTATTAACTGCATTCCTTACGATTTATGAATAATTTGATTTTATTACTTTTATTATTATTTGTAATTTACTAAATTAATTCTGCATCAACAAAAGATTTCCTTTGAAGTAACAGACTGTAAGTAAATCTTTCAGTTTCTTAGAATTATTGAGTTTTTTTTCCCCAGAGCTTTATTGTAATTTAATTTATTGTATAATGTGTGAAAAAAGTTGTATGTATTAATGTAAGCGAATTTGGAGCTAAGATAATAATAACGTGCCTTCCCTCTAATCGTTCGAATTAGAGTGAATTTAATTATGAATTCTTTTTTAAGGCTCCCGTCTACCCGCCATTTTGATTTCGTCTGTTTAATGTTAATCCTATGGAATTTCGACTTGAATTCTCACAACTTTATTATTTTATGTATTTGAATGCAATAAAGTGCATCTGAAAGAGCAAAAAATAATGAATGCTTCTGTGGAATTACTTTTTTACTCCGATTTTTAAAAGTATTTGAAAATATTCTTTAAAGACCGGAAAACTCACAAACGAATAATTAAAATAAGAATAAAAATATTTTTAAAAGTTTTTGAAAAAAAGTAATTCCACAGAAGCATTCATTATTTTTTACTCTTCCTAATGCACTTTATTGCTTTCAAATATTTCAAATAATAAAGATGTGAGAGTTCAAGTCGAAATTACATAGGATTAACATTAAGCTGATGAAATCAAAATGGCGGGTAGACGGGAGCCTTAAGGCTGACATTCTTTTATTTTGCAATTTAGGAATATTTTCATATTTGTTTCAAAATGTACGCCCGGACTCAGGAGATAATGAAATAACTAATCACTATAAAGGCCATAATATCTTTAAAGCTGTTGCCTGGAAATACCATGAGGCTAGTGATCCCATCGATTATTTTCTATGTGTATTTTCTTGCATATTTTGAATATCAAAATATTTTAGAGACTTTAAATGTGTAAAAACATGGGAAACGTTGAAAGATTAATTCAGCATTGATCACAGAAACGAATCAAATTTAACAAATTGAAGATATAATTTCTGTACACTGATTATCTGTTGCTAAACATTTAAAAATTCCAATCTTAAAACATTTTTCTTCATCAATAAAATTACTTAGAACAACCAGAAAATATGATGATAAAAATAAATTAGAAGCTCCTTCATTCGAGCTAAACGAGGAGAAACTTCTTAAAATAATAATTATATATATATATATATATATCAGTTTAATACTATATATCGATTCATCTGATACTCAGGAAAAAATATTTTCTTAAGGCTCCCGTCTAGCCGCCATTTTGATTTCGTGAACTTAATGTTAATCTTATGGAATTTCGACTTTAATTCTCACATCTTTATTATTTGGTCTATTTGAATGCAATAAAGTGCATTTGAATGAGCAAAAAATAATGAATGCTTCTGTGGAATTACTTTTTTCCTTCGATTTTTAAAAATATTTGAAAATATTCATTAAAGACCTAAAAACTAAAAAACGAATAATTTAAATAAGAATAAAAATATTTTTAAAAATCTTAGGAAAAAAGTAATTCCACAGAAGCATTCATTATTTTTTGTTCTTTCAAATGCACTTTATTGCATTCAAATAGATCAAATAATAAAGATGAGAGAATTCAAGTCGAAATTCCATAGGATTAACATTAAGCTGACGAAATCAAAATGGCGGGTAGACGGGAGCCTTAATACTCAATAAAAATCATTTTATGATCAAATGAAATATATATATTGTATAATTTGCCATCTATTTTGTGCTTATTCACTTGTTAGATTAATTAATTAATTTTAAAAACCTTGATATGCATGCAACAATTACTGTTGCGTCCGCGAGAAGAAGCTGCGAACTACTCAACTTGTTAAAATATAGTAGAATCGCCGGCGCGCTGTAATTTGTAGTTGGAATTTGTGAAGACGAGCGAATAAAGTTTATTGTTATTTGTATTTCAGTGAGAATAATCCTTCTTTTGAGTTATTTATTTGCCTAAAAACCATAGATCATATTTTACGGGTCAAAGAATCTGAGCATCAAGCATTTAAAGGAAGTTTTAATTTAGAATATTGTTCTACTAAGTGCCGATGCAAATGCAACAATTACTGAAAAATTACAACCATAAAATTCATTTGAAGTAATAATAGTTATTTTTTTAAAGAATTACTATTTTATTGGGATACATACATCTGATTAGTTTTCTTTTAAACGTAATTTTAAATCTCTTTTCCTATAATCTTTTTGTATAAGGTTCGAAGGTGTGTAAATTTACGGAGTACCTCTCCCCAGAGTCGGAGATACCTCCACATCAGAGCTATTAAATATGAGAAAATTAAGAGAGTTCCATAAGATTTGCTAAAAGGTAGGAAGAGAAATTACGGTCAACGTTAGAGAAAAGGAAAGTCCTTCGATACCGTTCGAACATAAATTAAATTTAGAAAAATATGTTAGTTGACAAAATTGAGGGTCGGAAGGTTTGGATGTCAATTTGTGACCTAATTCGCGCTGAATGAAGTCAATAAAAGCAATTTGGAAGAGGAAGGAGAGATATTTTAATGATTTGGCGGATTGTTTTCCGTCCAGGATTTAGAATTTTGAATATCTGGGTTTTAAAGAGATGCATGTCTAGCAGCAATTAGAGAAAGGCTGATAGACTGGTTTGATTAAGATAGGTTTAATTTGGAATAATTAATTTAAGAATTAAATTAAAAATTTTTTTTTAATAAAATTAAATTAAAATTTTTAGAAGTGAACAACAGTGCTAGTGGGTACCCAGGGAACACCACTAGTTTGTTGTACGGGGTTTGTGATCCAAATGAGGTATTGAGGTTGCAACGTGTGAGCTCTTTTGATGGTAGGGAAATTATCGAACGTTTGTTCGAGTAGAGCTCTGGGGCGTTTGACGGCTGCCTTACGCCTAGGACTGATTTTGTAGTTAGGTTGCGACCTCAATAGCGCATTGGGGTGGCTTGGTAGTTTTTGAAAGAAGTTTTTAGATTGCCTTTTAATGAAAGTCATAATTGGTTCTATTTTAAGATCCCTATAGATGACTTCATTCCGAACAAACCAGGGAGCGTTTACAATTTTCCTAATATAGGAGTTGGTTGCAATGTGCAATTTCTTAAGGTGAATCATAGCGCTAGCTCCCCAGATTTGGAATGCGTACGTCATGACCGGTCTTACAATGGTTTTGTAAAGCAAAACTTTGTGTCTGATCGCCAAAGTACTCTTTCGAGCAATGAGTTTGTTAATCTGGAATTGAGTCGCTCGCCCTTTAACACAAGTGTGCTCAATTTGTTTTGAAAAAGTTAATTTGGAATCCAGAATGCACCCTAGATACTTGTAATGTAGTACCCAGGGCACTGGTTGGTCGAAAATTTTTAGTGTTGCTAGGTTTGGAGGTCTCCGTCTCCTCGTGAACAAGATGGCTGCACTTTTGGACGCATTAACTTTGATTTACCTGTTCATGAGCCAGAGCTCAAGCTGGGAGATGTGTTGTTGGAGATAGGAGATGACGACGGGCATGCTCCTGTTTTGTGTCAGCACAGCAGTGTCATCAGCAAAGAGAGCTAATTGCGTATTAGTAGTCTGTGGTATGTCGTTGACATACAAATTGAAGAGGGTGGGGCCAAGCAGACTTCCTTGAGGGACAGATGATTTGATTGGTCGAGCAGTGGAGAGGATGTGTGCTATCCGAACTCGAA
Source organism: Nephila pilipes (assembly GCA_019974015.1). Taxonomy (NCBI): domain Eukaryota; kingdom Metazoa; phylum Arthropoda; class Arachnida; order Araneae; family Nephilidae; genus Nephila; species Nephila pilipes. The sequence goes on from BMAW01080315.1 coordinate 209,881, forward strand.
AAGTTCGGTTCGAAAGATAGCAGTAAAGGATTCGAATTAAATTTGGTGAGAAATTTAATCGCATGAGTTTCTAAATAAGTCCAAGGTGCCATATTTTGTCAAAAGCCTTGGCTACGTCTAAGAAAAGTATACCCGTGGTGAGTAATTGTTCAAAGCCTGTGTGAATCATTTCTGTGACTCTCAAAAGTTGGTGGACGGTACTGCTCTTAGGTACGAAGCCACATTGCTGCGGGATAATAATATTATTCGCAGTGATGTGTTGATTCAGGCGGCGAAGAATTACAAATTCGTATACTTTACTTAAGGCTCCCATCTACCCGCCATTTTGATTTCATCAGCTTAATGTTAATCCTATGGAATTTCGACTTTAATTCTCACATCTTTACTATTTGATCTATTTGAATGCAATAAAGTGCAACTGAAAGAGCAAAAAATAATGTATGCTTCTGTGGAATTACTTTTTTCCTCCGATTTTTAAAAATATTTGAAAATATTCTTTAAAGAGCGGAAAACTGAAAAACGAATAATTAAAATAAGAATAAAAATATTTTTAAAAATCTTAGGAAAAAAGTAATTCCACAGAAACATTCATTATTTTTTGTTCTTTCAGATGCACTTTATTGCATTCAAATAGTTAAAATAATAAAGATGTGAGAATTTAAGTCAAAATTCCATAGGATTAACATTACGTCTACGAAATCAAAATGGCGGGTAGACGGGAGCCTTAAGCTGCTAAGCAAAGAAATTGGTCTATAATTTTGAGGAATGTCTGGTGCCGACCCACTTTTATGGATCGGTACCACCACGGCTGTTTTCCAGTTGTCCGGAAAATAGGAATTTTTTAACATGCAATTAAGCAAATAGGTTAAGAATACAAGGTATTTGGGGGGAAATTTTTAATCATGCGATTAGTGATTCCATCTGCCCCTGGAGCCTTGCGAGGTTTGATTTTATTAATGTAATCCAAAATTTCCGTCGGTTTGGTTGGTTCTATAAAAAAAAGAGAGGGGAGCCGCAAAGCGGTAACCCTCCCGCTCAGTGCAACGTGCTGCATTTTCATTCTGCGGCGATGCTACCGGTCGAGCTACGTCCGGTTCGGAGAGAAAAGCTTGAACTGCATGTGTTACCTGCGCCGAGAATTCTGGGTTTTCGACGTCTAGGTTTGGAGAAAATTGTTTTTCTAGACTGTCTGCAATTACCTCAGCTTTCTCTATGGGGTAAATTGCGACACTGCCGGCTGCGCCCTTTAAGGGCGGAATGTTTTGAGGAGGTCTTCTAAGGAATTTAGCTTTACGCCAAAGTGAGTTGTCATCGGGATTGAGTGCAGCTATATCCTCATCCCATTGTTTTTTAGAGTGTATTTTAATCTCCCTGGCTATCTCATGCTGGAGAGTGCGGTATTGTGATTGAAAATCGGGGTCCCTAGTTCTTTGCCAAAGCCTCCGCACTCGATTTCGCTGCTTAATTTTTTCTTTGATTTCAGTGGGGAGGGAGCGGGGAGGATTTTTAAATTTTGGTTTCGAGGCCGCAGCTAATGCATCTGTTAAATTTTGATTGAGTTTGATAATAGCATTCTCAATATCTTCATTGCTGGTAATTTTGACTATAGGAATATTTTTATTCCTTAATGAAAATTTAAAATTATCCCAGTTCTTTTTGTATAAATTGAGTGACGACTTTAACGTATAATTTTTAATGCTTGTTACGTCACTGTGTGATGACTGCTTTCATAGCTTGTAGCCCTCTAGCGGCATATGTAAGATTGAATCAGTTCGGACTAGCATGTGAACAGGGAACAAAGTCTCTCAATTAGCAGAAGTAAAATTATATAGTCCACAGTTCGAATTATTTTAAATTCTGAATTTTACACCACCATTTCCTTACCACTTGTAATTTTTTTTTATTTTTTTGCCTTTGAAAGACTACGCGAATAGTGGATTATAGTTATAACAAAGTATTCAAGTTTTCCCGATAAAGTAATACAAAATTACCCGATATTCAGTCTAATAATAAAATTCAGTTTTTTATATTGAATGCAAAGAAATTAATTAAATTCATATTAAAAGAATTAAAAAAAACTTTTAATATGTCAAATGATGGGAACCGAGTAATCCAATTTTTAACCAACTGGCTGTTGGAATTACGTCAAGACGCCTTCCTCCCCCCTCGAAAAAAAAAAAATGCATGCATGTTAAGAAGTGTTGATCTTTCAAGACGAATTTCTCGAGGATAGATGAAAAATGTTACCATTTTATACCAAATGTTGCATTATACCCGCGGTCTTCTATCACAATGCTATTTTTTTAAAAAAAAAATCACGCAAACTGACTGGAAGAAAAAAAAAAGCAGTTAGAAAACATTCAACACAAATGAACGAAAAAATTATATATATATATATATATATATATATATATATATATATATATATATATATATATATCGATTGCCAGTGAGGCATAGAATTGACCATCGAATATTTTACATGTTCTGATAATAATTCTGATATTCAATGTATATTTTCATGTATTAAATAACAATACTCACTTTTGTTTCTTCAGGGCTCACTTCATTCTTTAGATTTCTAAAGTTTTTAATTTCATACTCCCAGTTACGGGTCATGAAATATGTTGATGTCATCATAACTTTGTCTAGGTAGCGATATAGTGACATTAACCTGAAAGAGAAAAACCGTTTTTGAAAAACTTCAGATAAGATTGGATGTGTTTTGAAAATTTCTCAAAGCTGTTAGAAATTTAATAATATTCTTTCTATCTATAATTATATTAGTCAGTTGAATCATACATTTCAAATAGTTTACCAAATTAAGTATTTTTGGGTCTTGGCATATGGAATAGGACAGTAGTACTCAACATGTGGTATGAGTACCCATAGAGGTCCGTGAAAGGCTGTTAAGAGATACACGAAAGGAAAACAATTATGGCGTTCCCACAACTAAACAAAGAACAGAATAATTTCAGAATATCAAAAAGATTTAAAACAATATATATATATATATATATATATATGTTTTTATTGAGATTGTCAGTTGTTACACACCCTGATATTAAGACCTATCCTGACCTATGCTTGCACAGTCTGGTAGTATTGTGCAAATACAACCCTAGAACTAATTGAAAAATCTCAAAACGCAACCATCAGAATGATCGTAAATGCCCACTGGTATATGAGAAATAGCGATATCAGATATTCAATAAAACTCCTGCCTCTCAAAGACTTTATTAAAAAACTATCAATAAATTTCTTTCAAAAAATAGATACTTCAACAAATAAAACCATCCAAGAAATTGAAAAATACACTCCAATTAGAAATAACCCACAACTCCGTAGAGCATGAGAAATTTTAATTCTCTAATAGATTAACTTTCAGCAAAAAATCCCACTCCCACCCATACTCCAGTCACCTATATATAGTGAAATAGCACGCTTCACCCTCGACCAATGACAACGCGCGCTCTCACTGCAGCCAGACTGAGTAACCAAGCAGGAACTCAATAGACTTCTGCAGCAATACTTAAAACTTTTCAACCTAACAGCTTAAAATTCTACTTTTTATTGATCAAACTCAACACCACTAGTTTTATTAACTAGCGGCAACTATTTATATATACTTTATTCTTTCATTATAGGTATTTTAATTGTAACTTAAATGTAATTTTCAAAAACTATTGCTACGTAACTTAATTAATTTTTTATGTTTTAAACCTAACTCCTGGGCAAGTGTAAGACCATAGTTCAGTCTCACCTCCAATTAATAATCATATTTTACTGGGGATTAAAGCCCGTGAGGGTTATGTACCCCAAAAAGTATATTCGCTACTTCAGTTATTACAGGTCGATTCTTGAAAAAGAGAGAGATATAGCTTAAGTTTATCAAATACCACTCTAAAGAGCATCTTCATTGGCGATACAGTGAATTTAAAAAGTCTTAAGCGTTTGTTCGTTTTTTAAGGAAGTGCACTGTATTCGTCACGGTGACGAATATAGTGACACAATAATGTGAAAAAATAGATCTTTTAATTCAACATACCCTTTTCTGGAGAAGTTTTTGAAAAAACTGAAATTTGTGAAACAGATTGTGTATGTATGTGTAAGAAGGGGGGGGGGGGATTCTTGGATGGGGTACGTGGAAAGGAGTCGAGACAGCTGTGGTTACACGGACTGGAAAAGTTTAGAAATCGCTGTAATAGAGGTTTGATGCCTTGTTAATCGGGATTGGAGACTTATTTATGAGGAGATTGTCTTATGGATTACATGCCTGTAATCAAATGTATTTATAGTAAATGATAAAAACATTTGATTATTTACAGGGTTCTTATGTGGCGTAGTGTGGCATTTAGAAGATTTATGGACTAGATTGTTGTTGAATCTGGGTTAGATGACTTTGCCCTCCCTGATAAAATATACTGTCACACAATGAATTATTCACCGGTAATTCATTGTGTGATAGTAGAGCAGTAGTTTTTATTAATTGTTTTTCTTTCCTTGACTGGACGTTTCATTCATGAATGTCTCCTCATCACGTAAATTCACCCTATTCCTCAAAATATTTGTTTGTTTGGTCAACAAATTGATCTTTTAAAATTAAAATACGCTTAAGTTTGATTGAAGAGAAGTTTAAAAAATTCGAGAATCCAAGATTTTTGTAGTCTTACATTTTACAAAAATATTTGCTGACTATATATTGTATATGATTCAGCTACTGTCACAGACCTTAGAAACTTACCTGGGTTTCTTTCCTTTCAAAGTCAATATTAAATCGAAACCAACAGCCGGAATGTAATGTTCAAAAAGTGATATAATTTCTTTCACGACAGTGTTTTTCCCACTCCAGACGTGATTGCTGTATCGGAAAGTATTTGGTAATGGGTATCTCTGAACTAATTTGAGATATAAAGGAATAAGTTGCTTGAATGTAACAGGATGTGGAACTGACCCATAGGATGTGCAATTTACAACAAAAGGAGATGGACTCCTAAATGAGAGAGAAACAATATAATTTACTGATAAATAAACATTCCAATTATTTGTGAAACCCATTAAATAACTTAAAACTGGACATTTTAAATACTCACAACCGTATAAATTGTTTGCATTGTACCTTTTGCAATACTTAAAGGTATTTTTTCAAAATGTGCTTGACTTATTTTAACGCTTGATCACATATACTATGCTCTTATTTAACTTTTGAGTGATCTACATTTCTCAGTGTTTCCGCTCAAGATGGACAAAGTTCATTATCCTTAATATCATTTTCTGCAAACTAAGGAGCTCTAGCGTAAATAAGTGTCCTTTATTTCGTCATTACAATTAAGAGAAATGAAATAATTTACTATTTTTCTTATATTAGGTTGGTGCATAATTATCAGACGTTTTTATTGACGTCTTATTTGTCAATACAAACTTACAAAATATGTCATAAATTTATTTATAAAAATACTCCTTCATCTTTAAATGATAAAAATGCGTTTCAATAATCATACTCATATTATGATATTACCTTTATCTCTTCGAGAAAGAATAGAAAGCATATCACTCATTTCGCGATATCAGCGAACTTTTTGGAGAAGATACAATAATAAGCGAAAGTCAATACAGGAAATAATTTGTCCGTTTCAGATCTAGCGATACTAGTTAAGAGGATGAACCAGGAAGTGGTCGATCATTGGGTTTCGACGACCAGGCACTTTTGGCAGTCGTGGAAGAGAATGAAAACCTGACAATTCGAATGCTGTATGAAAACTTTAAAATGGATCATTCAGCCCTCATTCATCGTCTCAAAACCCTCGAAAAGTATGGAAATTGGCTCTGGATGGGTCCCCCTTGAACTCACTGACAACCAGCTGAACTAACCAAATATTCGCCATTTTGTTGCATCAAAATGAACAAGCTCCGTTTCTAAAGAATCTTGTCAATGAGGATGAATAATGGTTTCTCTTAAAAAGCCTCAAAAGGAAGAAGATCTGCGTTTCGCCAGAAGTTTCACCAAAAGAAATAACGGAAGACGTGCAGTGTATGGAGGGCTAGGTGGAACAGAAGCAGTCATCCATTGGAAAATAATTTTAAACAGGATTTGTTACTGGAGAATGATGAGGATTAGCGTAAACAGTGGCGGATTCCAGATAAAAATGGCAGGCAGTAGTTAGATGGTGCTCACGTTCCTGAATAATCATTTAAAAATGTTATTGTTCAATTTTTATGTTTCTTTTTTCCCGTTTAAAATTGCCTGATAATTATGCACCAACACAATATTAATAATTTACTAAAATTTTCAAAATGTCAGGTTTTTTCTGAAAGGGGAGGAGTTACGGTGGCAAGGAATTTAGAGAGAAATCAAACTGTAATAAATTTCTATTGGTCGAGGCAGCTGAAGTCAGTAAAAGGAGCAGGGATTTAATAGCGAATGAAATGTACTTCACATCAGCATCTCAATTTCGCCTTGAGTTGAAATCCGCTCTCTGTAAGACAATTCAACAATTTTTCTTTTACATGCACATGAATCATTGTATTTGCCCTTTCTTACACTATATTGCATTTGCTTTGATCGTAATTGTGTTTCTTAAAATTTCTTTTCAGAAATATGAATATATTTTTGCATTATAATTGCTTTACATCACTTTTTTTTGTTTTAGAGGGGAAAAAAAACCCATTAAAATTTTTGCAATTTACTTTGTTTCACAATATTCTAAGAACATGAGCATTACTGTTCTATATAGAATAGATATCAACTCAGTGAAGTTGAAATGCTGGAGAAAAAAACTGCCTCTCGGCTGTCATCTAGTTAAATTGAAACGTAAAGTACTTATAGGAAATTTAAATTGAGAATTTGTAGAAAATACATTTCATGAACGCTTTAATTTGGAGCGCTGTGCACTCTGTTAGAATTTGGATTTAAAGAAAACTACTACAGAATTTTTAGGGAAAGATGAATAGATGTAAAAGAAAGGACACATTTAATAACTTTCGCAATTCTCCTCGAAAGCAAAACGAATATAGTTTCGCTTTCGAGGAGATAAGTTTTGATATTAATGCCTTAATTAATCAACTTAATCTCATCGTTAATTCTTAAAAAAAACATTTTTGTCATTACTAACGTCTTTTTTCCTCACGTAGTTAATTTCTCATCTAAAAATTAGGCCGAGTTTCAAATCTCGAAATTTTTTTTAAGTCCCCGATTTTTTTTTCAGTTACGTCACCTGATGTTAACCGTTTAAGGAGAGACAATCGGAATGGAGTATCTCTTATTGGATGATTTCGAGTTTTCTACTCAACATATTTCGATGATGTGTGTGTTTGCAGCATTCTATAGATAAAATTTTCCAATTCTAATAATTAAGAATAAGTAAATAGTATAAATAAAGTAGCATTATTTCTTAAAATAAGAATTTTTAAATGATACAAAAATTAATGATTTATAACATACCAAAATTTATAGATATTTGGATTCTTCACATGTCATAACTCCCCTAAATTAACATGCGATTACTGTAATAGCTCAAGAAATATTCAAGTTCAAACTTACGATTGGAAATCCTGGAGCCCTTAAAGGCCGAAAAGGATTTTGAAAATGTTTAATTTTTTTTTAAGAAACAATTTTTACTGAACATCACTATAAATTAATCGAAAATTGTCCTTTTTGGTTATGATATCTGTCTTTTAGCCAGTGTTTTTAAGAATACTACAAAAGTTTCCCTTCAATATATAGAATTACATATTAATAATATATATTGTAAAATTTTCGATACACACACATACAGAAGATTTAGAGAAAGAGGTACACTCAATTTAAAAAATGTTATTTTTAGAAAACTGGAAATTGAATATAAAACCTTAACTGATTAAAGAAATACTGCTCAATAAGTTTTATTAGCTGCATTTTTTTCTTAATTTTGTCTTCGTCTCTTCTTCTTTAAAGTCCTTTCTTTTGATTGTCTAGAAAATACACAAACAGCTTTCCGCAGTTTTCTCCTGTCGAGACATTTCATGGCCTTTATAGCATATTCCTCTGGTTTTAATCACAATTTTTTCAAGAATAATTGGCTTGAACGCATTACCCTTATTAAACGAGCATATAGCATCATAAATACTAAGGGAAAGTGTTTCAATTTGCACAAATGTTGATTTGGTAACACATGACCATATAACATTATGAAAGCTTTCATTAGGGTTCTGCACATTCTCACGTAAACACTTTTTTAAAAGATAAGAATGCAAAAGGTCTCCGTATTGGACGCACTGTTTCCACAACAGCCAAAGGAAGATTATTTTTATGCATGAAAGTCCTTACAGTTGCTTCAATTTTTTTTTATACTTGCACCATGATTTTTCTCCAGCACGGCAAAAAACATGTCGAGGATATTCACCGGTGAACAGTTTGTGCAGAAAAATGGCCCAGATAGTTTGTCGCGTTCTGTGGATATTTAGATTCCTCCGAATAGCTAACTCATAGTATGATTGTAATTTATCCATTTCGAGCTCGGTCAAGAGGTTTTAGAGGTTAGCTCGGGTAACAAATTAGAACCTCAGTTTGTGCAATTATCCCGATGACATTGAAATTCACATTAAGCAGAAAGAATAAAAATTAAGTCATTAATACAATATATATATATATATATATATATATATAAGCTATATTGTATTTGATTGCTATAGAATGCCATTGAAAGAGTTAAAATTTATTTGTTTTCCCTTTTTTTCTTAGTTGCAAAAAATATTTAAAAATATTTTTAAAGAATCCGAGGAGTTTATAACTGAAGGAATAAACTTATTAGAAAAACTTTCTGTAGGGAGAATATACAAACAAAACACTCCTTTAATATTCTTGATATATTTTATTGTAATTAAATATGTGCTAGTGTCCTATAGTTTAGAGGTCGTATTCGCGAAACTGCTGAGTTTCTCTGAGTTTAATTACTTTCAAACATTCAAGATGGATTGCTTGTATACTAATTATCATTTTAAATGATAGTGCAATTTTAAAAATATAGAAAATGAAGATATATTACCTTCCTGTGGCAACACTGTAAGCTGCAATGACATGGGTATTTGCAACCACATCTACTGGAATAAATTCATAAGTTGCCTCTGGCAAAGCTGATGAAACTTTGATAAATCCCTTGCCAATCTAAAAAAAATCAGAGATATTTTAAGTTATGCGCAATTTGTCTTAAATTCTTTCCTTCTTATCAAATATACTGACTTAAAATTATTAATTAGAAATATAATTTCGTTGTCTGTTTTTAAAATAGCTTGAATTATAGCGGCAGAAAAATTTCTAGACTTCTGGTTTATTTGTATCCTATCAATTTTGTTTCGTTCTTATTCGAAATGAAATTAGAAAGATCTTTCAGAATGTGTTTCCCTATGGCACTTTATGATGAACTCTGAAACATAAATGAACACAGGGAAGTCCCGCATTGCAAATGATTTCTGCATAATATAAAATTATTATATAATGAGTCATGAGAGCTGAATCGTACCTTAGAAAAATCTATCAATTCAAACTCTTCGAAATTGTATCGAATGTTTCAATAGGTGGATAATTTTTTTCTAGGTCACAGTTCGTGGAAGAAACACTTACCAACAGTTCAAAGTTGAACACAGCATTAGAGATGCCTCATATTATAAAAATCATAATGGGTAAGCTTCTTTTCTTTTTTCAAAATGCGCTAGTGCAAATAAATCAAATACATTTAACTTCAACTCCATTATTATTATTTTTTTTGTAAAACTCCAAGCCAAAAGCGAGTTGTAAGTCTCTTCAACTTTAGTTGCTAAAATGAAAGGTCTATTAATATTACCAGTTAAATTGAATGACATTAATGAGTGATGAAGACCTGCTAAAATAAAATCTTTGAGTACAATTGAAATAAAACTGATTGTTTCTAAACGTTGATCTTAAAAGCAACAACAAGGCTATTGTCGACGGACCTTGTCATTTTGAGTCTCGGTCAAGTGGCGAGGAAGACATATGATCTGGTCCCTTCCCCTTCAGATTTCCACACCAGGCCAACAGGAGGATTTAGAGCTCTGTCAGATCTCAAGTGCAAAAGCTTCGCAACACGGAGGATCTTTGGCTCTCAAATATCTTCGTCTCAGAACTCAAATCCAAGATTGGCGAGAAACAACTCCGGCTATGAGCTCTCGACCATGATTTCTCTGCTACCGTGACCATATAAGAAGAGAAATTAGAAGCATGTATTGATTTAAGCGGAAAATTTTAATTGAGTAATTTTCTAAATTATATTCGAAAGTTTGCACCATTATTCTCTTTAAGGTATCATTATACCTGCAAATCTCCCCCAACTATATATTAATGAAAGAAACTGTGACCCTAACATCTCATGTTCTTCTTGTAAGCTCAACACGATTACACCTCAGCAGTTATTTATATTTGAAATAATTTTTATAGAGAAAAATATTTTAAAAAAGGAATTTTCCACATGAAATATTGATTATTTCTGCAAATTAAAGATTTTTTTTTTTATGTATGTTGAATTTTAGAAAAATAAACAAGTAACTTACTCCATTGAGAAGTTGTGCCGGATTCGAGTTTTCTTCTGAGTACCCCTGAAAAAGGTTTTATGCAAATAATTTTGTAAGTGCATTTAATTTTTAAATTAAATAAATTTGTACAGTATTATGAATAAATTAAATAAATTGTAATTTATATTATGTTAATATTTTATAAGGATATGTTTTTTAATATTATATACTTTCATTCAAAAAAAAGTTATCATTTTGAAAAAAAAAACAAGCACATTATTTACAGATATTTAAAATAGATTTTGCATATTTAGCATATTGCACGTCGAAAAGCAAAGGAATTCAGACTTCAACTGAAGTGTGGGAAATAAATGCTTTGGCAATGGTAATTTACATCAGCTGCTACCATGGTAACCGATGGGGGAAAAACGAAAATGAGTAACCTTGACACGCCTATTCAAAAGTAACAGACTTAGTCACTAAATTACAAAGTAAAATGAAGAGGAAGACATGTAATAATTCTGTTCATTTTATTAATTCCTATAATTTATGAAAGTGTTGTATTTGCTGTCTCCCTCTATGTCTATTAAGATGCGGATAATTGAATATAAATTATTTGCGGTGAATGAGTAGTGAAATGGTAATGAATAAATAATGAAGATAGTAGTGAAATTAAAGCACCTGATAACTCGTTTCGAATCATTAATAAAGTCCTATCTTACCTGAATTCGAGTGGTTTAATCAAATGAGTTGAAAGTCCGATCAATAAATTTGATTTCTTCGGATATAAGATCACTCTACGAACGATTCGTAATCAACATAGGTCTATTACGAATAATCACATGAAATTTCAACTAAACGTGAACTGCGAACTACTCATTACAAATTCCACTACAATCTTCACTACTTTTTTAAAACCGTTTCACTGCTCATTCCTTACAAACAATCCATATATTCAATTCTTCGTAGCTTTTATATGAATTTCCTTAGATCCATACACTACACTTGTAACGTTTATCTAATTTGCGGAACATGTTTTCATTTAAATGGAAAGCAGCTGGAAATTTAAATATAAAATCACAAAGTAAACTCAGATGTTAGATAAGAAAAAAGTTCACGACTAGCCCTCTTTACAATTTATTAAAATTGTTTTAAAATTAGGAAAATAATTATTAAAAAAGCACGTTTTTGGTAGCACATTTGGTAGAAAATAATTTCTCTAAAGAAAGCCTGGAATTATAAAATTAAAACGTGAAAGTACGCGGCGTTGATAGAAGTATTACAACCAAATTAGAATTCTAAACACTTTTTAATTTTTTATTAAATGCTTATGAATTTTATTTCTTATGATAGCCCACAGGGCTTGCCTTCTTCACGAAGTTCGGGCATCACTTCTTCGAGGCACCCTAACAAACTTTTTCCTTTTCTATGGAGCTTATTGTCTTTAGTAAATATGGATGTCGAGTCCCTGGGATACCCAAACTATCCTTTTCTATTTTTGACCCTCTTTCTTGCTAATCAGTTTGTATCTTTTTTTTTTCTATTTTTTCAAACATCTAGATCACAGTCACATCTTGTTTGATGCAACATAGTCATATCTGACACTTGCACCATTCAGTTTTATCAACACTCCCTCACTTTCTCGTGATATAGTCATTTCCTTATCGAATAGATCTTCAGATTTCACATTTCCTGTTTTGACCTCCAGAATTTTAACTAACAAAACTATTTTATGCATTTACTACTTTAACAAAAACTTGTTTTCTCAAGGAAAGTGTTATACTTTTGTTCATTAAAAACCGCGCGCACGCACGCACGTATGCACGCACGCAAGCACACACACACACACAAATCAGCATCTTACAGATAGCAATAATGTGAGATAATTATATATCTACTAGTGTATTTATTACGAAAAAAAGTAAAAGTTACCTGGAGGTAGTTTTTCTGACGAAAAACGAATAAAATAACGGAACCGTTTTTAATTAAATCTCCTTTGAACTTCAAAGTAGTACACAAATTATGGAATCATCAATAGTACTGTTACATTTAATTCGTTTGCATTTATTTGAATTGCATTTATTCATTTTGATATTCACTAGTCTACCATAAGGCCAGCTAATATGTGAAAAGTTAGTGAATTACACGCACACATGCATCACTCTATTACATATTTTTGAAAATCTTTAAAAATTCTTTTTTATCATATGAGCTCTTAATTTTCTCTTTATTCTTTAAAAGAAGTTGCATTTTAAACAATAAGCATGTTTTGCTAAAACAGTTACTTACTGGTAATGGACCTTTCCATGTACTTGAAATCAGTGACGGTCGAATGATAGCTGTTGGTATGTCAGAGGCGTTTTCTAGTATGAGGTTTTCTGAAATGCATTTGCTTAGTACATAAGAATTCGGAAAATCAGGCTTGCATTCTGAAGAAATTTGTTCCAAACTTTCATCCTTTCCACTTCTAAAATAATATCGGTTCAGTTGGTTAGTTGGGCAGAATGTATTTAATCTGTGAATTCAACACTAATTGATTTCGAAAGACTATAGTTTCGAGAAGAAACACGTCATACACTCATTGCAATAAAAATTTGTGCACCAAGAAAATGCTCTCAGAATGATTTTACAAAGAAATTTTACATTCGTAAGTACAACATTTATGTAATAAAGGATTACAAAATTAAAGCAAAATAATCATAGATTGTAGGAAAAATTACAACTGAATGGAGGTTTTAGTACCCAGTTGGGCCACCTCTAGCATGAATGCATGATGTGATGCGGTCGGGTATTGAGGCCTACAAGTTCCGTATGATGTCCTGCTATATCTCGTTTCACATTCGACCAAACTCGCAGGCTGTCACCTTGCCGTTCTACATGATCCCATATATGTTCGATCGTTTAAAATTTGGGGAACGAGCAAGCCAAGGAAGGGTGGAAATATAGCTGAGACAGTCCTGTTAAGCCCTTGATGTGTGTGGGCGAGAACTGTCTTGTTGAAAAATGGTTCCTGGAAGCCGTGTCATGAGTGGTAACACATGTTGCTGAAGAATGTTATGAAAGTACCTCTGGCTGTCATGGTGCCGTGGATCAATATTAGGGGTGACCGTGGAGCCCCATACTATCACATCAGTTGCTGAAACAATGCGCAGCTGAAAACAGGATTGAGACGTTCGTCACAGAGCTTCCACACACGTACACGATTGCCATCACTGCCCAAATTAAATCTGGAATCATCGTTAAAGACGATCTGATTCCATTCGGTTGCAGTCTAACCCCTTCGAGCGCGACATCACTCCTAGTGGAGGCTACGGTGAGTGAGTGTCAAAGGCAGAACACGAAACGGGCGCCATGATTGCAACTGTCCTTCAGACAGGTGCCTTTCGATAGTATGGATAGACACAGAGGATCGTAGTGAAGGTGCTGCCTGTATATGGATGGTTGGCAATGAGACAGTTGGCGCTATACGTGTGTGTCGTATGATGTGACGGTCTTCTCGACTATTGGTCTGTCGAGGGCATCCTGAGCCTGGTCGTCGAGTAAGAGACCTCTCTCTTTCCACTGGTCCCAACACCTCCTAACAGTAAAGTCAGAACGGTCTAGGGGCGAGCTACTCGCCGAGTTGATCATCCGGTTTCTATCCTCCCTATGATTCTTCCCCACTCGAAAACTCTGACAGCTACTCATATTGTCTCCGATGGCAGTGTAATGACATCTCTAGTTAAGAAGAGTCAATCTGCAACATATTAAATACACGCAAGAAAGCTCTGTTTACTTGTTTTATAATCTAAGAAGAACGAAGTTCTACTCTCTCTGATGGCATTGTGCAACGTGCAATCACGCTGCATTTCTAATCATTTACATATCTGTCTGATACGTACCTTCATGCCAAGTTTTGTGACAATCCCACTCTTACTTCTTGGTGAGCAAATTTTCATGGTAATGAATGGATTTTATTTTTTAAAATTTATACAAGGATCTTTTACTTTTTCATCAATCGTGTGTAAAATAGTTTTATGCCCTTTTTAAGTTATGTACAGTTTAAACTCGACATTAGAATTTGTGACTTCAAATTAATCTGAAAAATGAGGTGATAAAATATACTGGATGAATTTGGAATTTTTTCTCACAATGTTTGATGATGCATGATATAAATACGAAAGAAAATAAAATTTTTAGAAAGCATGTCTGCTTCAAATTTAGAAGATCCCTTTTTGTTCTTAATTTCACAACAGAACATAGATAATTTAAGCGATCATCCAAAGCCTCTTCCACTCAAATGTTTAACACTTTTAAGTCACACAAGAACAGTGTGATCTGCATATATTGGGAAATAATTCCCACGTTTCAGATCATTGTATTTATCTTCCTACTATTGCGAGGCATTTTAATTTTATGATAGCGTAGTTTCTTTCATAAGGTGGAAAAATTCTAGAATGGAAAAAGTGGGATGTTCTTGTTCAATAACTTCAAGAGCTTTTTTAGATGGTCGGAAATTAAAATTTTAAAAAGCGTGTTGACAATCTTGTAACTAATTCCATTAAACATTCTTTTCAAGACGCTTATATAGGGTTATTTTGCACAATTAGTAATGATTTTATAAGATAAACATTTACGCTACTCGTATCCAAAATTATTTGAAATTCTTTTATGTTTTTTGGTGAATTTAACCTTTCATTAACTACGATGTTAGTGTTACTTGGAGAACACTGACATTTGAAACTTCATTTCCTAAAAATTTAATTATTGTTTTACCATATTGACAAAAAACCGTATATATTTGAATATAAGCCACACCCAAAATTATCAACACGTTTTTGGGAAAAAAATTCCACCATCGATTCTAATCCCACCAAATTCTCAAACAATTTAAAAAAGCAACAACTAAGAAATAGTGTAAAAAGGTTCATCGATATCCAATTTTTAAGAAAATGAGAACTAATAAGAAGTGAAGAATTAATTTATTTTAACAGTTTTAAAAACTTTTAAATAAATACGTGAACTTATAAGTACTCTAGCCATCAGTATCATGTTACGAAAATGATTCGTCACTCCCACTAAAAACTGACTTCAGAACTGGTGCCGGTGTAACCATTTACCCTCATGGTATCGTCTTCTGTGCCATGAAACTCATTTGTTATGCAATTTTTTTTTTAAAAGAATGAATTTTTCCTCATTGGAAATTTATTTTCCAGGCAACAGATATCCATTCTGGAAGTTTCGAAGCAATTACCTTCTTGATTTTCCTGGAATCAGTTAAAGGTTTCATTCTCTCTTTTTACGTAATCCTTAAGTGGCTTATTAATGCTTACGTTCAAGGAGCCTCTCCTGCATATAAAATTACCTTCCTTTTTGTATTTGCTCCATAGTGAATTCGTCTTGATGCCTTAACCGATATCTTTGATGTTTAGGTGATTAAAAAAACTATACAAAAAAGTTCTTTAACACATGCAGACAACGAAGTTCAGGATAGATTGAATACAGAAGATAAACTGCGATTGTTATGAGTCATTGATGCAGGTGGCCAGAATGGACGATAACATTTTTCCATTTGAAGGGGGGGACTAAATTTCCCCCATCTAACAAAATTTCCCTTTTCGATTATAAGCCGCCCTCGATTTTTAGTAGCATTAACATTGGAAAAAAAGTGCGGCTTAGATTTGAATAAATGCGGTATATATATTTTTTAAAGCTTTATGATCCCTCAGTCATAGATGGTAAAAAACTTTCTAAGTCGTTGTACTTCATCTTCTCAAATCTCTGAATATGTTACGATGTCATCGAAATAATTCAGAGCAAAAAATTTACTTTATATTTATTAAAAATTTGTCTAATAGTTTTTGGAAAATATTGGGTGCATTTTCCCATTCAAATGGTAGCCTTTACCCATCATTAAGTCCAAAATGCGTTGTAAAAGCTCACTTCTCACTATCACTATCATTAATTTGGATATGCCGATAATTCGACGTTGAATCCTTCGCAGAAACACTTTCAGCTATTCTTATCTTATAATGCATTTTTTCTTGGAACGGCTTTTGAGTCAGTTTTAGTAATTTATTTCAACTTTCGGTAGTAAATACGTATTTGTCTCTTTTTATCTTCATCTTCTCATCGTTAATGTTTCAGGGACAGTATAAGGATAATGTCAGCGTTTACTAAAAGTTTCTTTGAGTTTCAATTTCTTCGTTACCTTGAGTTGACGCCCGATATGGAAATAAAGATACTTCCAGTTCAAAAGTAAATACATCCTTTTATAATTCGAGCCTAATGCAAAAATGTGTGAAAAGTTACCCAACAAGAACTCCAAACTTCAGTATACCATGATGGATTTTCCTCCATAGATGCTGCGTTTCTGCAAGTTTGAAGGTGACATCCGATTCCCTGAGCACGAAATTCTAGATTCCCATCTTACATCTTCTCTAATACATTAATTAATTATTCTTAATCGTGCCTAAAGAGACTGAAGATACTTTTCAATTTAAAGAATTTCCTAATTTAAATATCTCCTGATCAAAAAATTTCTCCTCCTCGTAACAAATCATCACGGCAAATTGATTATTTATTAGTGATAATTATGGAAAAGTAGAAAATGTATTCTTCTTAGACGATAACTAGGGATATTACAAAATAAATCTGGTCCCTGTTTTTCACAAACTTTATTACGAAAACTAGAAAATATCCGATAAACTCTTTTTCCCTCTGATAAAACCTATTCAATAGGGAAACAGAATTAGGAAGCAATTAAAATAAAAAAATCCAATAGAAATTCGGAAAATATTGCACTTTACTGCTTTTTATTTTGGTTTTTGGAAAAAAACATTTTTCATAGTTTTGTTGTTTCTCTGTAATTCTTAAAAACGGCGTTGGAAAAGTATGAATCTCAGTTATGTTATAATCATGTTTTGCAAATTAAAATTTTCTTGGTTAGGAATAATACCATAAAACGAATAGAAAGGTTTGTGTTTAATCGTTTGCTGGTAAGTATATTTTTTAAATAATATTTGTAAATTTATTGATAGATAATAATTTTTTTTGAGAATTAAATTAATCATTGCCCATAAACTGCAAGAAACTCTACTATTTTTCCACATGCAAGTAAGAAGTTCGATTGGCGAACTAATTGCTGGAGTTACTGGAATTATCTCGATTACTTTGGTTTTTAACACTGCTTGAAAAATACTGAGTACCATTACCAATAGGGATGGGTGTTATTTCATGTAATAAGATAAATGTGGTCACGGGCTGCCGTCGCGGACTCTCGACCGGCAGTTTTTGTCAAGCCGTGGGTTCAAGCTATTAAAAATCCGCAGTGTTGTCGGGACTGATGCACGTTAAGTTGGTGGAGGCTCAAAGTCCTCCCGTTAGGGTGGGGTGAATAGTAGGAAAGAGACATGCCAGCTCAGGTGTCATCTTCGTCACTTGACCGAGGTTCAAAATTGCGAGGTCCTTCGCCAATAGCCCTTGTGTTGCTTCTAGTGCAACGCTAATAAAAACAATCGAATCAAATCATTTTGAATAATGATTTTAAATTGCATTAAATTTCCTTACACTTCATACAGTATTCTTGAAAATAACATTTAAATTTATTTATGAGATTGAAAATATTGGTAATACTGCAGTTCAAAATATTGATAAATGCCAATGTAAGAAACCCAAATTTTCATTGGACAAAAGAATCTTTTATTTTAATTTTAGTAAATATATTCTAATTTTGTCATATAATTTTAAATTAAATAGTTATAATTTTTAGATGCTCTTAAATTGGGAATTTGGGTCTCTCTCTCATTCTTTCTCAACTTCACTATGAGCCATTTTTTTGTCAACCCTCACACTATCTTTTTTCACATTATCTTTTCTCAAGGAATGAAATCCAAATAGCACTGTAACAAAAAAATTAACCTATGTTTTTTGTAATTTTTTCTACTTCTGGGCAAGATGAATTACTTACCAAAAAGTTTTAATGAGTATTAGATATATTTAAGAGTAACTTCAATGATATACATAAAATCACTCAAGGTTTATTTTTATGAAATTTTTATAACTCGCAATTATTTAAGTGGCTTATGAATAGCTGTTCATATGTAAGGGATTTCGACGAATTCTTTAAACGTTATTGAAAATGAGTCCAAAAATATCTGAAAGAGCTAAGAGTTTGCCATAAAGTGGGGAAAAAGGTTGAAAATATATTCGGTAATAAGACTAGCTGTCGATCTTATTCTTATTTCACGCGATTATTTTTAAAAATAAAAAATAAATGTCAATGGTACTTCTTTTAATTCGAAAAAATAATATTAAATTAATCATTAAATTTTGTTGTTTTAGTGAAATTATTGTGACACTGAAAGAAGACAGTCTTAGAAATTGTTGAAGTGAATATTTTATTTTGTATATTTATTCATCTGCAGTTCATTTCTCTGTATAATTGCAGTATGTATGTAGAACGCTTTTGTTAAAAGTTTTTGAATATCGTCAATGTGAAGTCGTAACGCAAGGCTATATATATAGTTTAATTTATCTCAAACAATTAAGAATCCCAATTTCTAACACTTTTGAGTTCATGAATGTATTGATAATTATGTACGCATTCTAATTAATCTTTACAAACCTAGGCTATTACACATATAACTGCAATATAATGAGCCCGGAAAAGTGAAAAAACTCCATTTCCAGACCGAGATTTTTGTTTTTCCCTGTGTGTTGAAACAAATTCCTTTATAGAGGAACCATGCCTCCTTTTGTCTAGGATGATCAATAATTTCAAAGAACAGGAGTAAAACAAACAAACGAAAAACTTTTTTTTTTCTCATTCTTTTATATTTTATTCTAATATTAATTAAGTATGCACAATAGTTTATAATTTAAAAGTATAATTAGAGAGTATTCATACAAAATATCAATTACGAACTGAATGTGGCTGCAAGATAGGAGAATGTAATTTACCACTAGTTGAACTGTAGCATAAAATTATGCATGAAAGAAAGTTAAAAAAAAATTCAAAGAAAAGATGCAAAGACGTCGGATTAATACAGCATTTACATTTATTATTTTTTCCCTGTCGTATATACTTGAAACTTGATTGGTTGATTACAGGTAATAATTTTAGATTAATGACAATAATTAAATTGCAGTTATATAATTAAATTTTGTACATGAACTAATCGCCTAGTTATGTCCACTATTTTTCAAGAAAATGATTACTATATTGTAGGTGCCACTTATTCATGTACCAATTACATCCATATATAAAATTTTAAGTTACATGTACATTTATAAGGAAAAGATAGTAATAATGAAGGTGTTTAATTTTACGTTGAGAGTTAGTTTCATTATTTAAGTAACCTAACTTTACAAGACACCTCTAAAAACCCCAGAACAGTTTACTCAATATATTTCCAAATGTAGGAATTAGTGCTTTATAAATAAAAGAAAATATGGGAATAATTCTAGATAGAAAATTTTAGAGCTTTTTGAACAGATTTTTCCAAGCAGTAAGGAACTATGATTGATTAAGCTAATATTTCTCCACCCCAATGATAATTAAATTATATGGGCAGAAAAATGTGGGTTACTTGTATGGTATACGATCTTTATAATGATAATATTTTGTATAAAAAAATTCTTAAAATTTATGTGATTTTTTTTAAGGCTCTGAGAAAACCTGTTTGGTAGAGATAACTTGTTGGTTATCACTCATTCGAATTTTCGTAAGACCTAAACTAATTTCAGCATGTGAAGGAGTTGATCTGCTGATATTACAATAACGCACGCGTAATTCAAAAGCTAATCATAATATAGACGTGGAGAATTGCTGGATCACACTCTGACCTTGTCATCTGGTCATGACTCAAGATTAGGGAGCATATTAGTTGTGTTAAATGGATCTTTTAAATGGGCTAAAATTAGCTGCCAGAAAGTGCTTAACAAACCGAATTTTTTTTGAATTAATATTACGTTAGAGCTACGCTTTCGATCTGTGTAGGGAAACGAACAATCCTTTTCGAATAAAGATTGTTTCCAAAGAAATGTTTTCAAGAAAACAGCATTGCGTTGTACGAGACAGTGGCACATTCGCGACATACGAGTCGGGGACTTGGAAAAGACGAAATTGTCCAAACAGATAATAGCGCAGTGCTTTCGAAAGACTATGCCAGACCGCCATGTCAAAGAACATATGAAACGCACGATTTCAAAGACTTATGTGTTTTTGCAAAAGTTCACCAGAAGTATTTTCGAATCGTTCAGAAGCTGCGAATATGCAAGGGAAGGAAGTGACTGTAAGAAAATGTCAATTGAGAAGAATAATTGAAGCTTGATAATTTAATTCATAACGCTACATCAATAAGAAAAGCGTCGTTTGATTAAATTCATTTTTTTTTAAATTTAGGTTTGAGAACCTTTAGATAAGTAAATATGTATTTAAGGTTTATGAACTTTAACTTACCGAGCATACTCTAAAAATCTTTGAGCAGGATAAGGTAGTCTATAAACTCTTTCTTCGATTTTGAGTCTGCGATTGCTGTTGCTGTAGGCTGTTGACGTATCTACAAGTACCTAAAGAGAAATGATGAAGTAAAATAATATAAGCGCATGACGTATTACATGTAATGATTTTGTTTTACTCAAATTTTTAATTTTGAATACATTTTTATTTTAAATGCACTTACTTCACAATGTCTTAATTTTTTGCATAGTTCTATAGCATTATTTACACCTCCAGCATTATGTACCAATAAATACCTGAAAATAGAAGAAATAGGCATTTTTTTAAAAAAATTCTTAGAATATAAAGATACAGAAAATTAATAAAATTGAATAAGGGATTTATTTTTAAATTTTACGCTTTTACTAAAACAGATTGGAGATTTTCTGTTCTTTCATTGAATGTTTATTAAAGAATCTATGTGAAAAGGCGAGGGGAAATGTTATTGAACGTATTACTAACCTAATATTAACGAAATAGATTCCCATTAAAAACACATTATCTTATAAACAATATCCTCTGAGTATTCCCGTGGTCAGAGCACATACATAATGCTATAATAAGGATTTTAAAATTTCAAAAGCACTCAACAAATGCGTATCTTGTTAAGTCCTATGATCCATATTCATTAATGTTGCCAATTTGGCAACTTACGTTTCCGTCATCTTTTTGGATGTAAGCACCAACATGTTATTCTATTGCAACATCAAAAATAACAAGGAGTGTACAGTGTTTCTGTTGGAGTAATCATTCATATCTGATAAACAAATCTCTCAACCTTTAAAAACATAGCATCAAACTTATCAACGCAGTATTCTGAAGCTGTAGAATTAAAACGATCTGACTGAATATACGACACTGGAGGTCAAGGAACGCAGAACGAATCAAACGACAACGTTAAGACAGAAATGTAAAATGATACTGGTATTGGCAAAAACGGACAATTTATAAAATGCCTGAGAAAACTATAAATTTGATCAATTTGAGTAACGCCTACAGCTCATTAATTAAAGAATTTTCTTAAAGTTTTCATAAAAAAGTTTAATGTCTAAAAATGGAGTTAATAAAATAACAGTTATTAATTGTTTTTAAAATGAAGCTGCAAATAATAATGAAAAGTTACATTAAGCCGAATAGAAATTAAAAATTAATAATAGTATAAGGTGCATTTAATTTCTTCGCACAATTTAATTAAAAAACTTAATAATCCGGTTGTGAAGCATAAAATTTTTTTAATTAGTAATAATACTTTAACAAAAATATATGATTAATGTATTCAGTAACAAACAAAACTTTAGAAAAGTATTTTAGTATAATTTTTTTTAAAATGAGGGAACAAACAAATGAATAAATATTATAATGATCTCCAAAAGAATGTATGAATAGTAAGAAATAATCACAAACACACACATAAACCGATACATAATATGCTCCAAAACTACGATTTGCGGAGTGAAATTTTGAGCAAGAGCGAAGGGAGGAAAATAAAAAATTCACTCACTGATCATACAGCTAAAAATTGGTGTAAATCCCCACTAATTAACATTTTCTCTGTTCTGTTTTTTTTTTCTTTTCTAAAGAAAGGGGGGATTGAAATGTTTATTTTGTTTATCACAAGGATAGGTTTCATTTGGATTGATAGATTTCTGAATGAAATGATTTTAAAGTTTTAAAAATGTCCGAAATTGAGGTTTTTAAGCGCTATTTCAAAAATTCACATGAAATCGGCTTATTAATTTACACGGCTTATTATTATTAATTAAATGAAACGGATTATTAATTTATGGTTCAAGAATCGCAATTTTGCAGCATTTCGATTAAGAGGTAGCTCGTAAAGTGTACAAAAATATCGCTTCAATATTATTAATTAAGAAAAATCTTAAAAAAATACGGAGGAAAATTATTGAAAAAACAAAGAAATTAATTTTACGAAAATAAATTCAAAAAGAAAAGTTTTTCAGTAAATTGAAATAAGCGATATTACTGTCATCTGTTGGTGAAAATAAGTTTTTCAAAAAAATAAATAAATGTCGGAAATGTGTTTCCGATTTCTTCCTTATATTGGCGAAGCTCCCTAAAAATTTTGGAGCGATACTGTCAAAGGTATGGAAATGTTTTGCGAACAAACAGACAAACTGTCGAATATTTATGCATATTATGTATGCTGTTAAGGCAAACATACCCAAAACTTGGTTTTTGGTGAGTGTTTTAACATAGAATATGTTTTGAAGATGCGTCTGTAATTAATAAACGAGTGGTATGAAACAATTATATGATTGCTTCAATAGGAAAAAAATACTACAAAAGTTTGCAATATCGAAATGAAAGGAAAAGTATGAAAATTCAAATATACATGAATAAAAAAAAACAGTTTTCAATCGCGTGATTGCGTTTCTCTTTCATGATAATTTTACCACGATAAGGCCACAAAAAACTTTTGGAAAAACTAATGAATGAGAACTATAACAGTGCGTGATTTCCTGCATTAAATTTTTACATAAATTTAAATGTTTGCTTATATGTTTGTCCTTTTTGCAAATCTACTCCACTTACCGCATTATTCCAAAAAAACATTTGAGAGCTTCACTGTTGCACGGAAGGAGCCCTAAGCATATATCCGTCAGAAAAATTTTAAAATTATTTTTTGGTGAATTTTTTTCCCAACTCTCCTTTCCAATGTTTTAGTTTTTTTTTATTGTCAACAGATGGCAGAAGTATTGGTGTATAACGTAAGATATTCGTTCTGCGCATAGTTGAATTGAAAAATATTTCAAAATTGAAATGTCATTTAACAATAACATAACAATCTGACAACACTTATTGTGAATCGAATCAAATCATCAGGTAGATTGATATTATAATTTCTTCTTGAGCCAACATTATACTCTTTATTCGTGAACGATATGCCAAAAACATTCAACACGACACTGCATGTACGCAAATGACATGACGATATTAGCCCAAAACAAAGAAACAATTTTAATTGCTGGAGCACTACAAAAACATATCACACTTCCAGAAGACTGGTTCTCCAAACTGAAAATAGCCTTGAATGCTAACAATACGTAGGCTTTCTTCTCATACAACAGAACAAGAATAAATCCTGACGACTTCATCAACCACCCAAACCTCACTTGATCTGCAAACACAAAATTCCTTGGTATAATTTTAGAAAAGAAAACTCAAGTTTGAAAACACATCATACATATCACAAAGAAAATCCGAGCTAGTCCGAGTTCTATTTACCCCTTGATTGCTAAGAATTCGAAGTTAAGTGCAGAACACACGTTTCTTATCTATACATTGATTCTTGGACCAATCTTAATTTATACTTGCCCAACTTGAAGGTTTGCTATCAAAACACACATAAACAAACAAACGAAAAATCTTAGAGCAATATTATAAGACAAATTGTTAACCTAGATGGTTCATGAGAAACACTGACATCTAATGCAATTTTGTTTCCAACTATCAGAGTCATCATGCATCATCATGTTTAATAATATCAGGAAATATCAGCGTTAATTCCCTACATAACATTTCAGATTACGACTCAGGACCCAAAATTAAAAGACATAAAATATTCTTATAAATTTCTGTTTCTTCTGAAAATTTTTAACGTCAAACTCCCATAGATACAAACATCATCTTTCTCTTTCGATCACATTTAACGCCAATCACCGACTCCAATTGAAACACTGACACGAAAGGCAGCTACCCCATTGGTTGGTTGTTAATGTTAAGCCACTCTTCCCCTCAGCCACTCTATTCTTAGCTAGAAAGCAATTTTTTTCTTACTAAAAACCTTAAATTTTTCTGGCTAATAAATTCGAACATTTAAACTTTTTAATACACTTTTAAATTCACTAAGTTAATTACCAACCTATTCTAATTACCACTATTTTAAAAAATAGCTTTAAAATAAAATCGCAGTTCTGAGCAAGAGAAGTCGAAGTTCACCTGCAAAAGACTGCACGATATGGAGAATAAGAGTATCGAGATTTATAGGTTCCAAATAAGTTATACAATGTAATACAATTTCTGTAAGGTTCAATATAACATTTTACAGTTAGTAACAGCTTCATTAAAAATTTCAATGATTGTGATTTTATAAACTGCATTTCTTATAATTTTTATTTTTTAATCATTAAAGCCTTAAAAATGTAATTCATGCATTCATTATAGGCTTTGCCCTATTGGGTTTTAATTTGCGTTTTTGGTTATAGGTTCCAAATAAGTTATACAATGTAATACAATTTCTGTAAGGTTCAATATAACATTTTACAGTTAGTAACAGCTTCATTAAAAATTTCAATGATTGTGATTTTATAAACTGCATTTTTTATAATTTTTATTTTTTAATCATTAAAGCCTTAAAAATGTAAGTCATGCATTCATTATAGGCTTTGCTCTATTGGGTTTTAATTTGTGTTTTTGGTATTGCTATTTTATTTACTAAATCATTCTTTACTCGGAGTCTAATATATAGTTCACTTGAAATTGCTAAAACATTACTTTAAAATTGCTCCTCATTAAAAAATTATTCTTCTATATCAATTGTTATATTTTTCAACTAACCCGCGAAGAGGTGATACACCTGTTAGTTGTTTTTCAATGGCAATAACTTTCATTATATTATCATTTTCTTTTAAAAAGTCGTCGTAAAAATTAGAAAATACATTTTATCGCTAGTTCCGTTGCATTAATTATGTGAAATAATTTTGATGCATCTTTTCTTATCACCTTTTAGATCAGTGGAGTTATCTAATGTTATACAAAGAGAAGTAATGTAAATTTTTTTTTTTAAAGTTAATTCCTTCTTTGGTCAACAAAGAAAAATGTTATTTTAGTTACTTTTTATTAAATAATTGTAACTAATGTAAATATGTATATACATATGACAGAATCACAATATTAAGTGGCAGAAGAAATTTTTTTCAGCGATCTACACGCTTCATCACTGACGGTATTTATTCCTACATTTATATCCTGCTAAATATCTTATATAAGAGAAATTTTTTTCACCTATATAAAACTAAAATTAATTATTTGAAATCAAATAAAAAAATTTTATGCTTCGACGAGATTCGATCCGAAGGCATGAAGATTCTACGCCGACGCTCTACCAACTTTGCATTGTAAGACAAATGACATGTTAGAAGCATTGGCTTGTTTCTTAATTCATCTGATAAATTAAGTGTTTGGAATGTAGTTTAATTCAACCACTCTTGGCGATATTTTGCCACCCCGTCTACCCCGGTCCGCTTCGCGAACTTAACGTTCAGCCAAATTATTTTTTCCAAATTTGGCAATTTTTGAAATCGTGCCAAGTGGTTGGGCTAAACTACATTTTCACCGATTAAATTTAATTAAATGAATTAATATTTGAAAAACTGTATTAACATCAAGTGTCATTCACTACAAGTATAAAAAATGCATTTGAACTTGAGTGAATGAATAAAGAGTATTTTATTAATGATTGAAAATTTGAACAAGATAACATATATATAGGGAGAGCGTGAGCTAATAGTAGAAATTTAAAAAAATAGCTCACGTAACAAGTTTTCTTATTTGTAGAGAATTTGCTTACTTTAATGGCTTCATGAAACTGATGGACGCAGCGCAATGGAAGACTATAGTCACATTTTCTATCACTTGTAATAAATCTTCCTCGCTCATTCCCATATTAGGTAAAGATACATCTCCATTCACGACAAGGACTTTTGAGAAAGCGCTTGGATTGTTCTCTCTCAGTTCTTTGAATATCTGCGATTAACAAATGAGTTCAATGTAATTATATGGCAAAGATGGATTTTATACAAAATGCTAGCCCATTTCCTGTTATCTAATTAATGAGAAACAAGTATTTCTTCCTTACCGGTTTTTTGAAAAGCTCGTTTTTCCGTTCTTCTGGACTCACTCCTTTTTTCGATCTCAGAAGAATATATATGAATTGAATTCCGGAAAAGCAGCGTAGAAAGGTTTCCAGAAGAATCTGAGAAGCACACATGTATTCCTTAGATTTATCAGGTTAATATTTTAATAAATATATGTAAATAAATAAACAATCCAAGTAAATGTGTACTTAGCCAGAAAGGATATATACTAATTATCGTTATTTTTATTTAACTAAACATACTCTTCATTATGAAGAAATTTTCGGCAAATTATTTTAAGACATAAATATTAAAGCACCATTAAGAAATTGACAAATTGCGGCAAAAATGGGTAGATGGGATGAAATGATTTCATTTTAAAACACTCAAATGGATCATTTATTCCAGAGTTGGATTGTTACCAAGCAAAGAAATCAACAATTGCCTACATGCAAACTTTCTGTAGCATGGATGAAATGTGTCGTCAACATGGCGTGGCGGAACTGATAAAATTCTAGTATGGTATCCAGCGAGATTTCTTGCAAATTGTCTCTAACTGCCATGATAAATCTGTAGCAGCTACCTCCCCGCCAGATTCTAAATATTCTTCATGAAAGAGAAATTAGGTGACCTAGCTGCCCAAGAAAGTGTTTAACATGCCTGAACATGATTCATAGCTAAATGTGCCGAGAGCGGAAAAACACCTGGAAATATAAGTATACGATGACACAAAAGGAACGGAACACTGTGAGGCGTTAAAAATCGTCTATTTCCCTCTATATTGTAATGGTATCTATACAGACTATTAAATGGTCTGGCTATCAAAGGAAATGGGACCTCAGATTATAATTCTCTGAAGTCTGGAGCTGTGGAGCATACGTAAACAAAGGAAGAGTCTCTACGCTGTTCTGGACGTCTCCAGTGACATCGGCCGTCAAATACTGTTGAAAACGAGACTCGTCTCTAAAGTATCTTTAATGATGAATCAATACAACTTGAAGCTGATCGAACTCGGCACTACTATAATCGGATTTGATTGTTTAAGGCGTGTGTGTTAAGCGGCGTAACGGATGGTGTGAACATATAACTCGATATCTCAAATGTTTGCAAACGATCCTGTTGGTAACTCGAGTGTGAAATATTTGACTGCGACCGATACAGTGCTGTTTGTTGTGGCATTAGCTTGACCTCTGCCATTCAGAGAACATGACAATACCTAATTGTATTCAGCACGTAGCTACGAATCGTTCTCAAGCTTATCGAACACTTCCTTGGTCATATAGGATGCTTAATCTCTCCCCCTTAGAGCACATTTAACTTGATAGCATGGAACCGGCAACCATTCTGAATTGTCGCTTATTTACCATAAAAGTTGAAAACAGTTTGGCCAAAAATCCCTCAGGAAAAAATCCTGGAATTTCATCAGCCTATACGAAGCCGGCTGACAAAAGGCAATACTTTACTTCCTTCCTCACTTTGTAATATCAAATTTTAGAATAAAAAATCCAGTTGTATTGACATTCTAATTATTTTTTTTCTGTTTATACCCCTCTTATCCGTCTGTTTTTATCGCAATGGAGCAACTCCTTCTTGATGCAACGATTATTAACTTTGTCTATGGATTTAGCGATTGTAGTTGCAAATATCCGCGCTGGAACAGAGTCCTTTAAATGCCCAGATAGAAAATAATAGAACGAATTTTTTGTAGTTTCTAGTGTAAAGAAACTGCTATTATTACATTAATTTAAATTAACTTAGTTAAAATGGTATGAAAAACTGCTTTTGCATATTGGGTATATACTACTTAACCCAACATATTTGTTTGGATATGTCAATTTCAGCGATGAATAAGTAGTAATTTTTCTTCATACACAAGAGAATAATACATACAAGAATAATATATACAAGATACAATACAATAATATATACAAGAATAATTTATTAAAAACCTTCATCCTCGTAAAATAGTGTTTAAAAAATAAATTAATAAGTCCTCCTAATGAGTTTTCTATTTGTATTAAATAATTACTAACATAAAAATTTTCTTAAAGTGTTTAATTTCTTTTTTGTTACTGCTATTTTTTTTTATTTTCATTCACTTTCGCACTTGATTTCGTAGTTTGTTGCTGAGTTTGACATCCGTGAAAGAATTATAACAGCATGCATATAAAAATAATATGCAATCTTCTTTCAAGGATCTGGACATATCGCAAAGATTTTCGATTTCAACTTGATGTTTTTTGAACTGCTTTTATTTAAGGTTTATTTATTCTTTTTACTATCTCTCTTACGTTTGCTCTTATTTTTGTTGTTTCATTTAGTACTATTCTGTTTTGTTCCATCAATTTTTCTAGTTCCTCATTTCAAAAATGAGCTACACTGTCAATCCACTTAATTTCTTTTACAAAGATTTCATTTACGATTAATAACTTTTTTATGGTCCTTAAAATTTGTGTTTTCGTAAGAAAATGAAAGTCACTTTTTGTACAGATGTACGAAAGTACTTCATACAAAAAAATTGCAATTGTGTAATCACTAATGCATTCTCTGAATCCGTTCCTAGAAATATAAAATATTTATGTGAAATTTTTAAACTTGAAAATTCATTGCTTCTAAATTAGCAACTCAGCTATATCGCCATAACCGTTAAATATTTTTTGATGGCCATTCTTCTCTTTGCATTTAGTTCTATTATTTTCAAAACGTGTGAAGTATTATTTTCAACAGATATATTTATAATAATAATTTCACAATAATTTCAAACAGGGCATATTTTTTGGACATTTATATTATTTTTAATAAAATATTATAAAATTTCTTTAATTAATATCGACAAGAAAGATGTTGTAAATGAAAAAGCAATCAAAAGCTACGTTTATGAAACTTACAAAAAACCTTATATGTTCTTAATTTTTAAATTTAAAAAAAAATTGCGTGTTTAGTTTATTCAGAGTTATGTATTTACTACATTATTTGTTTTTCGTTATTTTGTTACTTAAAATTCTTTTTTTTAGTTTTCTTGAGTATAATCTTAAATTTACAACTTTGAAAAATTCGAAGTTCTATAAATTTGAACCATTCATTCATAAAAGAGTCTGACACCATTTATCTCTTGATTCAAATGCATCTATGTTGAAATATGATTCAACAAGTAAATTCAGAAAATAAATGAGAACCTAACAAGACAAAAAATATATTTATTCACGAGGTAACTTTGTTAAGCGCGGAAACTTTAAATTGATTTGGAAAATGTTTGAAGATCGTTTATCACCACATTAATCACACGGAAAATTTGGCAATGCTTAGTTTTTAATGAAGTTATCCCCTTTATATGTCCAACGAATGCATAATTTTACAACCAGTGTGTTATTGGCGCCAAAAAATTTAAAACATCGTTTTGGATGTCAGGAAAAGAATTTTTGAGTTTTTATGTAAGATCTTGTAAATGATGTCGAGCAAATGTGAGTGAATTCAGGAAAATTCAGCACAGACTATTGAACGAACGACAACACAGAGCGCTGTGTTGTACAAATTCGAGAAATACAATCGCTTTGTTAAAATTAATCATCCAAATGCTTGAAAGTTTATGAAAGCTTTAAAGAGGATAAACAAATAGAAACGACACTAACAGCGATTCTTTGGACAACTATTACAACAATGAGAAAGCAGATAATTGAGACAGAAAATAAAATTAAATGTACAATTTAAGCTTACAAAATAGCCCATTGGAGGAATATATCCTCAGAATTACTCAAAAATTTCAATTCAAAATATGGTAAGTTATGTTGTTTCAACGGCTTCTGCAACATGAAAAATGTTCAGTATTAAAAAATTACAGTCTTTTATATTTTAAGCAAAAGAAATCTTTTTCATTTCTTAAACATGTGAAACAAATGATTCTATATATACATGGCAGGCCACCACACATAGGTTTCCATTGTGATTCGGTGACTGGTTCCCACAGACTTAAAACGTGGGATGTTGATCTGTGAGTTATATGATCAAAAATAAAAGCAAAATGAAATGGAAAAATTGTTAAACAATTACAATTACAATATTTTAAAATAAAAGTATTATACACTCTCTTCCAACTTTTTCATGGTCATTTGTAAAAACATGTCCTAAAACATAATGTCCTTACAAGTTTGGAACTAGATTATGGATGGCTCATCATAAAGGAACAAGAATGGATATTTACTCAATATTTTAGCTTTTCAATTCCATCAACGAAGTATAAGTGGAATACACCATTCAATAAAAAATACTATCACAGTATTTTTCCAACTGGATATTTGATATTTGACAAACTTATAAATGTTATCTAGGAGGACGAGTGCTTCAGTTCATATATATATATATATATATATATATATATATATATATATATATATATATATATCAGAAGAATATTCATTGTTTTTTTTATTTACTATGATGGTTTTTTGATAATTTTTCTTGATGTAAAATGCATATTGAGTACATGACTTTATCTCTTCAGATTATTTCGACATTTTGTATCTGTTGCGATGTCTCATGACATTTTCAAATCACAAGATGTAATTGAAATGTTTTATTTTTATAATATCTGTGCAACTATAATAGTTAATATTCTATGCATTGGTGTTTTCTTTCATTATTACTATTTTTTTCTTTCATTCTATTTTGCAAAGCAGTATGCTAAGTTCACTTTCATTTCAGTTGTTTTATTACGAATGATTTCATTTTGTTTTGAAGATACTACTTCTCCCAACTAGACCGCAATTCCTTCTCTGGAGCTTTTACAATGACATGTTGGGAACACTAGTGAATTTCATTTTCTAGTATTATTCGTAATAGTATTTTTAGATGCGATCAAAAGAAGAGATTAATTGCTCTTCGTACAGTAGCTGACGAGGATTTAACTTGAGAAGCATCGAATCTTTATTTTACGAAAAAAATTTCTACCTGTTGAGTTTATTTAATTACAACTTGCATTACTTCCCACATGTGCTAAGTTCAATATTATGTTTAGCTCAATTCAAGACATACCTTTGGTTTGTTTTCAGAATGCTTTTTTATTCGAATTTTTTAAAAATACTATTTAACTCAGATATTTAGCCAATCTCATAATTATTCTAACTACTAGTACGGTTTAATTAAATTGATTATGTAATATATTTATTAATTTTTTTTATCAGAGTTTACTCATATAATGATATTCTTTGCACAAAAACGCACAGTTCTTCTTAATAGAAGCTATAATTCTTTTTTTCAGAGTTCCATCTCAAATTTAGAAAAAAACTATGTGCTTTTTACATTCTTTGAAGTATGGCTGATAAAATTCTAAGCAAAATTGCTGTATAGTACAATAGTGATAGAAATGATGCAGTCCACAAAAATTCTACAATATACAGATTTTTTTTCACTTGAAAGAATAATTTTGTCATCCGACATAAGTATTATTACCAATTTGTTTGTTATTACCAAAATATCGCTGTGATATGCCTCAATATCTCCAAATTAAAAAAAGTTAAAGAGAAAGTCAATATTTCCATTATAATAATGTATTTACTTGGAATAGATCAATGGCTAATATTTCTTGGGTACAAATCTAAAACATAAAATCTGCTCTTACCACACCCAGAAAACCAGCTGCTCCAGTTACGAAAATCGATTTTCCATCGTAGAATTCCAAAATGCTTTTATTTTCAAGGCATTTTTGATTCGATTTTGACATTTTCTTTCTGTGAGACTCAAGCCTCTCGTGAAAGAAATATAATTAATGCGTGAATATGTTAAAAGCGGAAAATCTTAAACCGTTTAATCCCCTTGTAATTTATAGAAGGAAACTTACACATATTTATATTTTCATGCATTTTTTCCTCATTTGAAAAAGGGGAAACAACATCTAGTACGGATTTATTTATTTATTTATCAATATTCAATCAACGTGCAATGAGTATGTATTAATGACCAATTTATTTGCAATTTACATAAAGGAAACTTTGCATGATTTCCATGAGCAATTTCCTTTTTGATACAAGCGATACATGTAGTAAGGTGTCAATAAATTTTTTTATTGTATATAAATCAAGCGCAAAAGTGTTTTTTTAATATTAAACTGGAAACGATGGAGTTGTTAGTACCGTAAGAGAACTGCCTGATTAATAGTTTACCATAATATGCTCTGATTTGAAAATATTTTGAGGCCTAGATAATCAGGTCAATGTTGAGAATAACTCTTTAGTATTACATATGTTTTCTTTTTTCCCGTTATTGCCTTTATCATTATTGGATCAAGGTTACTACTAATGGCGCTGTTAGTGACGTTGTTTTAAAAATGATTTATGTAATTATTGAACAGTGAATCAAAAAGTCAAAACATTTTACAAAGTAATCGTAATCTGCGCTCATAGAAGATTAATGTAAATTTGGTATATGTTGTAAGGTTAACATAATGCAGCTATCTGTAAGGTATCTGATAGTAATATGGTCACTACAGGAAATATAGACAATTTGTGATTTCAGTGTTACCTAACAGATGACTACTACATTAAAATACAGATTCGATTAAGCCATAGCAAAACTTATCAAATGGCATGTTGTCGTGTTCCATTTCTTAAGGACGAGTTTATCATTTTCTGTATCATCATAAAGGCCCAACACGGCCGTTGCTGTTTTAAACTGGTAAGTTTAAGTTGTATAAGAGTGGCTAAGAAATCAAAGAAATTTAATGCAATGTTGACTCTGTTTGAATTTTAAGCACCCTTGAATTATATATATGAAGTATTTTCTCAAACCGCTTGTGATTTGTACTCGAATCACGGTATTTTAGGAAACATAAAGTTGTAAATAATATGGTCACTGATGGCTGCAACATCCTTCACCAGAGGCTGATATAAATACGTGCGAGCTTTTTTTGTTTTGTTTCATATGCTTATTATATTTAGTATTATTCTTATTGTGATCTTTTTTGAATATATGTATATATTCTTCTTTTCACGAAAAAAAAAGGAAACAACCGTATTAACTTCAATGGCCATTGATAATCTGAATTGATTAGTGAACTCAAGAAAAGGTGCGCTGCCATTTTTTAAATTTGAAAGTGAAAACTTAAAGTGAAGATCAAAATTCTTTTAAAAACTCCATGAGAGAAAAAATAGTACTAACACCACATGTTTTTCATCTTTTCAACAGCTATCATAATTTAATCCAGAAATAACAGTGGCCGCATAACCTTTAGGTACCTTATTAAAATGTTTCCCCTGTGGCCTAAATGGTCAAGGTTGCTGTCTCACTGCCTGGCGTTGTTTTCGTTGCGTCGTTGATTGGAGCCATGATGCCACTAATGTTCCGCTGTGTAATGGGGATGATGCACGTTAAAGATGGTCAATGATTCCAATCTTCTCGTTGGCATGGGGCAGGAATTTGGAGAGGGAGGTGTTAATTCAGATGCCGTCTTAGTCATTTGACCGAGGTTCAAAATGACGAGGTCCTTCACCTATAACCCTCGTACTGATTCTAGTGTGATGTTAATAAACCAAATCAAATTAAAATTCTCTTGCATATATAAGAAGGAAGATAAGGAGTTAAAAAGTACTCGATTATTATAATTTTTTTTTTATGAATTTTGATATTAAAATCTCATTAAAGTTTTTAAATATTTCCAGTAAACATAAATATACTTTGAGAAATGCGCACGACGCAGACAAAAGCGAAGTTGAAAAAGTGAAGTTTGGTAGAATTGTCGCTTGACGGTCCTAGAAATGAATTCATTAGTTCAATCCTTTATATGGTAATCCAGAATTTCTGTTTTTAACTGCCACTTAAGTGTAGGCTGTTTTCTTTAAAGTTAAAAAATAGAAAATGGAAACTTGAAGCACATTTTCAGATTGAATAAATTTTTTTTATTAATAAAAGTGCTTGTCCATATATAACTCATCTACTTATTTACAGAAGAACGAGTTCCTAAGAATGGAAACATTAAAAAAATATTTATAATTAAATATTATAATTAAAAAATATTATAATATTTTTCACTTAAGTGTAAAATGGATTCATAACTATCAACTTATATAAATAAAAAGAGAAGATGAAATGCTGAACGTATTACGCATAAGAAATACTTATGTATGGAATTGAAAATGTGCAGTAATTTAAAATATTAAACGTCAGTACGTTAGTAAAGGGTCTTTTCAGATGTCCTCTATATCATTAGGAACTCTTATTTTGTTGCTGTTTCGTGAATTATTTCTTCAAATTTTACAAGTGGACATGGTAGCCTAAAGATCATGGGGGCGTACTCGTGGGCGGTTTTGGTTCATTCGAGTCGTGGGTGAGAGTCTTGATGTTTCCAATGAAGCTCCGTGTAGCGGGGCGGACGAACTCCACGAGTAAATCTGTTGAGGCTCCAAGTCCTTCCGTTGTCGTGACTAGAAAGTTTGGAGATGGAGGTGCTAGATCAGGAGTCGTCCTCGTTATATGACTTAGGTCAAAAGTACTATTTCCGTCGCTTTAGCCCTGGTGTTGCTTCTAAGTATGGCGATAATAAACAAGAAATCAATTGTTATAAATTTATAATATTTCTTTAAATTTCATCCATAAAAGAGCAATTATCTCAAAGATTTCTATATGCATGCGTTCAAATCAAAATTCAAACTAAATAACTGTTTCCTTTTTTTAAAAAAAAATTACAGTGTATGACAAAGCAAATTTTAACTAAGAAAATGTTACATTGGCTGCACGTTATAAACGAGAGAAATAAATAACATTTAAGGCTCCCGTCTACCCACCATTTTGATTTCGTGGACGTAATGTTAATCCTATGGAATTTTGACTTTAATCCTCACATCTTTACTATTTGATCGATTTGAATGCAATAAAGTGCATCTGAAAGAGCAAAAAATAATCAATGCTTCTGTGGAATTACTTTTCCCCTCCGATTCTTAAAAATATTTTTATTTTTAATTTAATAGTTCGTTTTTGAGTTTTCCGGTCTCTAAAGAATATTTTCAAATATTTTTAAGAATCGGAGGAAAAAAGTAATTCCACAGAAGCATTCATTATTTTTTGCTCTTTCAGATGCACTTTATTGCATTCAAATAGATGAAATAATAAAGATGGGAGAATTAAAGTCGAAATTCCATAGGATTAACATTAAGCTAACGAAATCAAAATGGCGGGTAGACGGGAGCCTTAAGGCTCCCTTCTACCCGCCATTTTGATTTCGTAGACGTAATGTTAATCCTATGGAATTTTGACTTAAATTCTCACATCTTTATTATTTTAACTATTTGAATGCAATAAAGTGCATCTGAAAGAACAAAAAATAATGAATGCTTCTGTGGAATTACTTTTTTCCTAAGATTTTTAAAAATATTTTTATTCTTATTTTAATTATTCGTTTTTCAGTTTTCCGCTCTTTAAAGAATATTTTCAAATATTTTTAAAAATCGGAGGAAAAAAGTAATTCCACAGAAGCATACATTATTTTTTGCTCTTTCAGTTGCACTTTATTGCATTCAAATAGATCAAATAGTAAAGATGTGAGAATTAAAGTCGAAATTCCATAGGATTAATATTAAGCTGATGAAATCAAAATGGCGGGTAGACGGGAGCCTTAAATGGAAATTTTATTTCGAATGCATGCGATGTAATCTCTGGGCATATTAAATAGTTTTAGAAATGAAAACTACTTTGATCTAACAATCTTTTTTCAGAAAAATTCATAAAACAACAATAAAAAGCAAAATTGAAATGTTACGCGGGTAGCGATGGAATAAACCTCAAAGTAAAATATAGGATAATTCAAAATAATTCATCCGATTTCAAAAATCCATATTTTCACAAATAAACTCCAAGATTGATATGTAATACATGAAGAATAAAAGGGAAAGATAATTTTTTTTACAAGTGTTCGTTATAATTTATAGTTAAGCGTATAATATCCAAGACGGTATGAAAATTCTTGCCAAACACATTGTAAACTGTCAGTATTAATTGATTGAATAGCAGTAGGAATGTGTTAAGTCCACATAAATTTGTGAGTAATGGTGGCGCATATACTTTATCTTCTACAACCCCCCCAGAGGAAGACTTCGCATGGAGCATTACAGGTGATTTTTGCATTTGTTTACAAGTTTGGTTCGTTGGATATGCAACCGATTCTATAACGTGTTTTATATTAATATTTACATCTATTACAAATTTCTACTCATAGCATTATTGAAAATGTCCAAAAATTACTCTTAACATAGACAAATATTAATTTTTTACTATAAACAGAGATCGAGAAATATTTAAAAATATTGAAAAATTACTAAATATAAAATAAAAATTAAGTCAAATAAAATATTCAAGGTATTGGATCCAGTCTGGTTATAGGTCTGATATCTTATATGTATTGACTTTTAGAATATTTGTATTCAACTATCCTATTACTTTTTAAGGCTCCCGTCTAGCCGCCATTTTGATTTCGTGGACGTAATGTTAATCCTATGGAATTTTGACTTTAATTCTCACATCTTTACAATTTGATCTATTTGAATGCAATAAAGTGCATCTGAAAGAGAAAAAAATAATCTATGTTTCTGTGGAATTACTTTTTTCCTCCGATTTTTAAAAATATTTGAAATTTTTTTTTAAAGACCAGAAAACTCAAAAACGAATGATTAAAATAAGAATAAAAATATTTTTAAAAATCGGAGGAAAAAAGTAATTCCACAGAAACATAGATTATTTTTTTCTCTTTCAGATGCACTTTATTGCATTCAAATAGAACAAATAATAAAGATGTGAGAATTAAAGTCAAAATTCCATAGGATTAACATTACGTCCGCGAAATCAAAATGGCGGCTAGACGGGAGCCTTAACTATGTTACTCAACTCTACTATTTTTAAAATCTGTGCCACCACGACCTTATTAATATTGTCGTATTTTCTACTACCTTATTGCGTATGGAACATATGCCATTACCCTTCATTTTTATTATTGTAATTTAATGCCATTTTTATAATACATAAAGTATTAGTTCCAAAATTAAAAATAATGTAAAAATTAAATTTTAAGCTTTAACATTTAATGTTGTTTTTCAAGCAAAACTTTCGTTCTATACTCACTTTTTATACTCTTTTTCTAGTAATTTTCTGTGATATTTATGAAACTTTTAATTACTGCCTTTTAAAAATCAATAATAATGTAATGAATTTGATGTATTTCTATTTATGATTACTTTAAACATGAACGGTCTATGTGAGTTCATGTGTATTCAACGTAAGTGAAAGTGTTTCTTGTTAAATTCCAAATTTTCATAGATACATTTTCCATTTTCTTTAAAAAATCCTTGTATGCTTACGACGAATAACATATAAATAAATTAATTGTTTCATATTTCTAAATCAATAAATATTTGATTTTTAAATAAAGAAATAATAATAAATAAAATTTATTAAGAAATAATACATCATATGAGATTGATTGGTTTTATTAACGTCGCACAAGAAGCAACGCGAGGGCTATTGGCGGAGCTCCTCATAATTTTGAACCTCGGTCAAGTGACCAGGATGACACCTTTGTTGGCTTTTCCTCTCCTAACATCCACACCACACCAACTGGAGGAGTTCGAGCCTTGAAAGATTTTTCGTGTATCAGCCCTAGCTACATCTCGAACCCACGACTCGACGAAAACCGACAGCCGAGAGTCCGCGACTATGACCATAACCACAAGGCCAGCATGGCCACACATTATATGACAGAACAGAGAAGAAACAACGAATTCTCTGTTTTATATTTATTTCAATTCTTATAACAAGATCAAAAAATGAAATTTTTATGCATTCATTTGCTGATTAAACTCATTTTTTTTTTTGCAATCGCACTAACGAGATTAAACAATTATTTTCAAAATAATTTTGAATCATAGAGATTTGCACCTTAGTACAATGATTTTTCTGTTAGATTTATTAATTATAACTTATTATTATATCAACTACTTTCAAATACATTGTACATAATATCCCCCATAAATATTTTGCATTGGTATCAGAAAATTTTGCAATGGTATTCAGCACGCCCAAGGGAAAAAAATTCGCAACAAATTAGACATTAAGTATGACAAATAAAAACCACCTTAATTTCGTTTTCTTTAAAAACACCTTAATTTTCTTATATTACTGTATAATATTTAATACACGTAAAGTGTTGGATTTGGAAAGCCTTGATTTTTCTCTTCACTTTTTTAGTTTTTGATTTTTGCTATTTGTTCTTTAAAAAAGTTTCACTTTTTTTTAAATTTTTTTTCTTAGGATTTGAATTCTTAAAAAAATTTTCAATTAATATTTTTTGTTGTTATAACATTTTTTTATAATATATTTTGTTGATGGAGATAATTAGGCTGATACTTTTAGAAAAACCCAGCTGAACAGTCTAAAAATCGTTATAATTTAAATATATTATTCTTCTTGAATTCTCTAAAAAATTTTAGGGTTATTAAATTTTTTTTATAAGAAATTCGAATTTTTTTATATATACATACACAAGCACGCATGCACGCACGCACACTTATATATTAAATCAAATTAAATAATAAAGTAAATTACATTAAATAAAAACTGAATTATAGATTTATTACTAGCTGACCCGGCAAACGTTGTTTTGCGATGTAAATAATTTCTAGAGAATTTCTAGTGTAGAAAAAAAAATAACTAACTTATTGGAAGTGTATAAGGATGTGGAATATGAGTGAAAAAGGCATAGAGCGCTGTGAACGATGAGGGAATATAAAAATAACAAAACATCAAACATTAATTTTTTCAGTTTATCAAAAGTAATAATTATTTATATCATTAATTCATTACATAATATTAATCTTTTAATGCTACAGCGTGAACAATATTTTTTGTTA
This sequence comes from Nephila pilipes, assembly GCA_019974015.1. Classification (NCBI taxonomy): domain Eukaryota; kingdom Metazoa; phylum Arthropoda; class Arachnida; order Araneae; family Nephilidae; genus Nephila; species Nephila pilipes. The sequence goes on from BMAW01080315.1 coordinate 249,621, forward strand.
GCCCGTCTTTAGCTAATACAAAAAACTTGATGGTTTACCCACTCGAGAGCATGCAACGTATAATTGTCCGTGTGAAAAACATGGTGTGCTCAAATCTAAGCCACAAACAGACATTGTTTGGCCTTGGGATTTATTAATAGTCATAGCAAATGCCAATCTAATCGGAAATTGAATACGCTTAAATTGAATTGGCACATCTGTGGGTATAATAGGTATTCGTGGTATAAATATATTATCACCTCGAAACTTGCCATTTAAAATGGTGCCTTCGATAACGTTTTTCATTAATTTTTGAATGACTAATCGCGTACCTTTGCACAGCCGTGGCGGGTTCAAATTACGAAGCAAAATAATCGGAGATCCAACCTTCAATTGTAAATTATGTGGTGGCATGCCTGGCAAATCCAGTGAGTTCAAAAATTCTGTTGGAAAATTTACAGCTTCAGTGTCATCGCAAACTGTATCAATAGATTTATATGATACCAAGTCCCCTGGCAATAACTGTTGTATCTTCAGATTCAAAATGTCAACGTCCACATTTTTTGCAGTTAAAATTGCTCTTTCTGCAAGCCACTCGAGATTTATGTAATTCGTGTGTACATCGGGAAATATTTGTTCAATGAGAGAATCTTGCGAATCAATGATTGTGCAGAAATCAGTCGCTAATTTTATGTATCCAGGCGTTGATTTCATCAGCGTATGTTGAACGTGGAATGATGGGAAGTGTTGTCTGGGGTCGCAGAGAAACCACTAACAGGTGCCGCACCAAATAAGTTTACGTAAAATTGTTTTAATATCTCAATGTCTAATTAACGCCTCGAAGCAGATGTTTGTGCCATGGTGTTCGCTCCCAGGGCTCCGACCAAAATTTCCGCCTGGCTGGCTTTTTAAAACCTGGGACGGTGTTTTTATCATTTGTACTCTGCCTCAAAAGGTTATTTTCGGTCATTGGTAGTAGCTTAACCAAATACTGAATGAGCAGCAATACGTAAGCGG
>BMAW01080319.1:0-14463 GCA_019974015.1 Nephila pilipes
GGCAATCTTAAAATATGATCTATTAATAAAATCTTAGCTTACCCAATCACTCGTTCTGATTCAAACACTTCTCATTAACAGTACATTTGTCGTTGAGTTCTTAAACTAAGAGTCACTGCGATTCAAAAGATTTATTTTGATGCCTCAATCCAAATTACTAATAACTATCAGACAGTCGTTATCCTATCCCGTCAGTCCTATCTTCTTCTTTCTTTCAATTTTATTTCATTTATATATCACTATCTCTGATTCAATTCATTGCACTTCTTCTCTTCGTTTCATTTACCTAATCACGATTCATTTTTTTTGGGAAGAAATTGCAATTTTATGTACTATTCAAATCATTAAAAAGTTCTAAAGTTAGTGTAGAGGAAATCATGAAAACTCTACTCCACGCTTGTTCTTAGAGCATATTTTCACGACAGCAGTTAGACTATCAGTTAGCTTTCGAAGTTTTAATGGAAGTGACACAGGAACTCATTCAACATACAGAGTTATTCAAAATGAATCTTCTGAAGAATTTTCAAAGGAGAATGACATAGAATGATAAGTAATGCATGTATACAAAGGGACAACATGGTAGTCTTTTTTACAAGGGTTGAATATAACTTCCTTTAGTTACAAGTGTAGTTTCAAGACGATATGTAAATTCCTGCCAAGCTTGATGTAAAATGTCAGTGTTAATTGATTGTACAGCAGGAGAAATCCGCTGTTTAAGTTCACAAAAAATTGTAAGTAAAAGTGGCGCATACACTTTTTCTTTTGAAAACCTCTGTGGAAGAAATCACGTAGAGTCATATTAGGAAAGCTCTGTGGCCAGCAGTATTACATCAAGTCATCTGATCCACTGAAACCAATCCAAATGTAAAGTAGATCCGTTTTAAAGAAATAACGAACTTCTGTAGCCTCTTGTCTTGTTGGAAAACGGAGATATCTTCATCTGGGGGAAACGCCAATCGATTTCGTTGAGCTTCCTAAAAAAGTGTCTTACTCTTTCAACATTTTTTGCAGATATGCTTGGTCCACTGTTCTCAAATTGATGCTACCATCTTCAATTACTCTGAGACGAATAAGGATTAATTCAGTTACTGTTTGCGAAATTCACACTGAATAACAATTATGGATCCACATCAGGCAAACAACATCACAAAAAAAAGCGTTTTGCCCCTTAGCCGCCATTTTCACTTCTCATAATATTCTAAAACAGCTTTCGTGAAATAGCTTCTTGAAGAACACACGAACGCCATCTATATTATTCATAGTATAAAACTTTCATATTTTTTTTCTTTGTATTCATGTATTACTTACGATTATGTGTCGTTTATTAATTATTTACGTCGTTTTACGGAATTTTGAAATCGGTTGATTCATTTTGAATAACCCTGTATTTTGCTCTGAGAAACATTTAAAGGAATCAACACTACGGGAAGCGCGATGATGTGTATATGCAGTATACAGTGAGAAGTAATTAAATAACGCGACTAGTCTGAAAATTATTCTCAAATGAAAATTTATTACAAATAGTTTTTGACTCTTAACAACATACTCTCCTTCCTTTCAAAAAAAACATCGTTGCATACGTATTTTCCGTTGCCTGAATGTTGCAAGTTATCTAGTGTAATCCTTTTCAGTAAATGTGCCATTTTTGTCTTGCCATCTTCTAAAGATTAAAAGCGTTTTCTTTTTAATACTTTTATCCTTTAAAAAAACAGACAGAAATTGCATTAACTAAAATCTGGTGAATACAATCCATGATTAATTAAAGTAATGCGCTCTCCTTTCTTACATATGCACCATTGTATAAGTGTTTCCTTTGTCCGTAGCAGTGCTACAAAATATCAAGTGTAATCCCTTTCAGTAGAAATATCATTTTCCTCTAGTCCTCTTCTACAGGCTGAAAACAGGTTCCCTTTAATGCTTTTTTTTTTTTTTTTCACTTTAGGACCAGGCGGAAATTCCTTAAAGTTATATCTGTTAAATACGGCCCATGGTCGAACACAGTACTGCACTTATCAGCTAAGAAACTTCGTGCAGAGAACGCTTTGTGAGCTGGTACGAGAGGCTTTTTTGTTACCATTTTTTGCATACTTTCATAGTTTTTAAACCCTCATGTAACAGCTTCTTACCGATTCTCTCTACCGATGTTCGCCATGCATGTCATGTTGCGAATTAATAAGACATCGATCTTTCAGAACAGGTCCTTTAATGTGCATCAGTCCCGTTACGCGGTGGGTCTTTAGTGGTTATTGACTCGAACCCACGACTCGACATATACTGCATGCCACAAGTCCGCGTCCAAGACTACTAGGCTACACTCGAAGACTCAAGACTTGAACTTATGACCCTTTTCAAACATCTAAAATATTAAATGTGCTGTCATATCCACTTAGCTGTTGCTGCCCTTATTACTCACACAAATATCAAGGAAAAATTCATCAATTTTTCAAAGATCATTAATTTACTTTTTTTCCCGTCTAACTTCAGGCTTATATCGCTTTAACACTAGAGTTCAGTGCTCTTATAGAATTGACGAAACTTGTATCACTTGTTATCTAATTTAACAATTTTTAATGTAATATATATCTCTATTTAGCACTTAGAGCTATTTGTTCTTTCATTTAATGATAATTTTCGCTTAACAGAGCTAAATTAAATTTTCCAATTTGATTACCTTGTTTTAACAATTTCTAGCCTTAATGCTTTTGATTTATTTCTTTTAATTTAATGGTCCCTAGTTTAATGATTCTTCTAATTTCCTTACTTTGTCAAGTGAAGAACTTTTAATTAAATAATTTAGCACCGCATTTTTACTACTTAACAACCACGGATTATTTTAATGCTTAAATTGTTGTTACTGCAAGATAAATTCTAAGTGACATTAGGGGGGTTTTTTTAAGTTTTTTTTACTGAAACTGATTTTAGCATTTTTGAGTCTGATAAATCAAATGGATAACTTAAAAAGAAACTTTTTATAATTAAAACATCATTGTTGCTAAAAAATTAGTATTAATGAATTATATGTATGTATAGGCAATTTTAATTTTATGTTTAGGTAATTTGACACATATATTGAAAATATGCAAGTAAATTAAAACCACACACACATTTCTTAAAATACCATCTTCGATTAAGGTAACTGTGTGACGTACTTTCCTCCATTATTTAACTCTACAGTCATCTTAAAGTCAAAATAATCAGTCAATAAGCTCTAAACTCCAATTGAAGATACGTAAGAGAAGGACACCACACTTTATTATCTATCAAAGAAAATGCAAAATCACCCTCTCTCGAATCCCTCTTATTAATCCAAGATCATTTACAAATAATAAAGTCTTAGCTTATCAAATCACTCTTTCCGATTCAAGCACTTTTCGATTATAGCATATTCAAATCCTAGTACTTTAACTAGGAGTCGCTTGTATCCAACCGATGAATTAAGATGATTCAATCCAATTTACGAATATCTATCGACTTGTCGTTATCCTCTATCTCCTTCTGCTTCCCTTCAATTCTATTTCATTTATATATTATTATCTCTAGTTAAATTCACTTTATTTCTTATCTTCATCTAATTTACTTAATCATATTTCATTTTGGTTGGAAAGAAACTGTAATTGTTTGCAATTCAAATTATCAAAAAGTCCCCGATGTTGTGAAAAGAAAAATTCGAATATCCCACATCCTAAATAGAACTCTATAATGCTTCCAATTCGGAATTTTTTTTATTTTGCTTTTAAAAATTAGAAAAGAACTTCGCTGATTCCGTAGATATATTATGTATAAGAATTCGATAAAAAGAAGTTGGAAAAATCAATTTTAAAAATGTGAACAAGCATTCATTAACATAGAAAATATTCATTTGTTTTTTTTTTTAATTAGGCTTCATAGAATATTCTGGTACCCATTCTTTCAAACTCTGCATCATCCAGAATGCCAAAACTTTTCACATTATGAAATGTGAGGAAGTTATAAATTTAGTAGAATTCATGTAAGACGTACCTAAAGGCAAGTGCACGACTTTTTTTTACAAATGTAAATACAGTTATTGATCATTAATTGCTCATACATAATTATATATGTTTATAAATACGATATACCATATATATTATTCCATATGTTTATAAATGTGATTTAAGCAGATTCCTATAAACACAGACAGGTCAATATATTTCCATTGCTTTTAACGGCCTCGGTAGCCTAGTGTTCAAGGTCACGGCCGATGTGGTTTTCGTTGAGTCAGGTGTTCAAGTCACTAAAGAGGAGCTTTGCCTGAGATGGATTGGCCAGGATCAAAATAATAAAAAAAGATCATCTCTCTCTCTCTCTCTCTCTCTCTCTCGAGTGTGTGTGTGTGTGTGAGAGAGAGAGAGAGAGAGAGAGAGAGAGAGTGCGCGAAGTATAGCAGTCCAGATTAGTAAAACGATGCGGCTTATAACATTTATAAAATAAATGGATGCCTAGTACGATAAAGAGTGCATTTTAAGGCTTGGGACTGAATAGCGAAGTTAAACAATTTCATAGTACCAACCTTCTCCAAATCCATTTTGATAAATAAAAATGGATTTTTCCAATATATAAGAAAGAACTAAAAAGAGTAAGAACAAAATATGCAACATTTGAATTATAATGAAATGTATAAAAAGATAATTATATCAAGAGTTCAATTCCGTAATGTAGATGTTTCATAGTTGTGTCCTTTTTAAATGAGATAAAACATTTATCACACAGCATGTCAGCAGATGAGCAAAGGGCAGACTATTTTAAAATATATTTCCATCTACCGGTCATTCTTATTTCAAGGACGGAGTGCTAATCCTGTAGAATTTCTACAACGATCCTCAAATTTATACTATTTTATTTATTTAAATGCAAAGAAGTGTATCCAAAAGAGCAAAAAATAGTGTTCTTCAAAATTACATTTCCTCTCCGATTTCTGAAAATATTTTAGAATATCTTTAAAGACCGAAAAATCCACAAACGAATTATTAATATAAAGGTAAAAATATTTTCAAGAATAGGAGGGAAAATGGAATTGCGTAAAAACCTTCATTACTTTTTTGCTCTTTCGGGTGCACTTTTTTGCATTCAAATACATGAAATAGTACAGATTTGAGGACGGTAGTAGAAATTCCATAGGGTTAACACTTCGCCCACGAAATCAATACGGCCGGTAGACGGCCAAGGATGTCAAATTCATATCCATTCACCGGTCCGTTTCTAACAAATAAAAGTCATGCCGTCGGCACTATACGTAAGTTACAGTTGAAGTTTTTCTTTACTTAATTTACTTTCCTTAGAGAAAGTACTATTACTTAGAATTTGTATCGTAATACTACTTATTTCCCTCATGGTGACGTCTCAAGTTATAAAACTTCGGGACTCTAATGGAATTAATACATATAAAACAGATTATTTTATCTTTTATGTCTCAAAAAAAATATTCCGGTCCTATTTTTCTTTTGTGACTGAGGTTTCCTAGTGGTCATGTCCTGAACTCGAGGTTGCCATTATTTCCGTCGAGTAGAGGGTCCGAGCCCAGGTGCTACTTAAGATCCGCCGTGCAGGCGGGGCTGATGCGCCTTAAGTCTGCAGAGCTTCCTAGTACCCCCGTTGGTGTAGTATGGAAGTTTGAAAAAGGAGTGTTGCTTCCAAATGGTACTCTAATGAATAATCAATGAATTCCTCTTTTTCTTTGAAATACCGATGTGTTTGTTAGAAATTTTTCAATAAGTTATATTATTAGGTTTCAGTGAAGACATACTGAATGCAAGAGCCTAAAATAGATAAGTCATCATTCAATTAAAATGTTAAAAATATTTTAATAAAAATTAATGTTTTCTTATAACACATCAATAAATAAGCTTTACAAATAAATAAGCGTTACGTAATTAAATATATTATTCTTGCTCTATGGAAGCGGAATAGTTTATGTGACGCCAATCAAGCGAGGCAATTGAAAAGTAATGGCGTGGTTATTATTATATTATTAGATGCCCTAAAATATTCGCAGCTATTAGTGGAGGAAATGGTGAATAATTTGAACTATTTAGAGTTTTTTGAGGGTAGGTTGATATTTATTATAACAATAATAATATATAGTAATAATTATTATTATATAAGTTATAAATGAAATATCTACGGTTCAAAAAAATAAAAAAGAAATGAAAATTAAAAATTATTTTTTTCTTCCACAATTAATAAATTGAATGAAAACGTACTGAAAATGACAGTTCATCATTATCATAAATAAAAAAAAATGGAAGACTTTTTAAACCAGCTGAAAATTTTCGATTAAATCTCTAGAGTTGTGTGCATTTCAACTACGTAACTATCTAACTTACAATCGTGCACAAGTTTATACTCAAAAAATTTTTAGCTGGATTGAAAAAACAAGATAAGAAGCAATTTCAATAATTGAAAATAAAATATTGCAATCAAAGAAAAATAAATATTTATATTTAGCTATAAAAGAAAAATATATTTGCTATAAAAAATTCCAAATCAGAGAAAATTAAATGGAAAAAATAAAAATGATAAAAATACTGACACAATGTAAAAAAGCCAAAATTGTAAGAAAAGCAAAATAATGGAATTGTACACATTTAATGTTGCAACAATCTTAAAACTGTTAGACAGGGGTATTCTAGAATTATTGGCCAAATTCCTCCATCAACAAAATATATTATTGAAAAAGCGATTATAAAATCAAAGATAGGTTTGAGCAGAGAGCAAAATCACATTCCTTATAAGAGCATTTATGTAAAAGGAGCAAAGTAAACCAAAAGAGAAGTAAAATATCAAAAACTAACCAAAATTTTTATTGAAAGCCCAAAATATGTACCAATATAAGTAAAATATTTACATTAACACTTCACGGGGTGAAAAATTGTGTAAAACAAGACAGATTAAAGGCTATTAAACATCTAACTGTTTATTTAGGAACTTTCAGATGCATATTAAGTACTTGAATGTATTTATTGCCTTACAAGACGAAATATTTTGATATTATATATATATATATTATGCATAATCCTATCGCGATCGAATATTCAATTAGTCCATGTACTAAAAATGTTCAGTTCTGTCAGTAACAAAGAGAGACACAAAAGAAACTTGATCCATTTTATAAGCATAATAATAAATAATCTTGACACAAAGCTATAGCTTATAGCATTCTACAAACTCCAAGACAAATTTCGAACCGTAGAATTATAATTTTTACCAATTACATTTTTCAAATCGGTTACAAAAACAGTTATAGCAAAACGATTTATTTAAACAAATATTATATATACCTCAACCAAACGATTCTGCTTTTAAAAATGAAAACAAATTACTGAATTATGTACCAAAATTAAAACAAGCAATAAGATGTCAAATAGGTAATTTTCAGTTTAGATATTAAAAAAAATAAGATTAGAGTTTTAAGAAATGTTTTTTACCAACTCTTTATGTATATATATATATATATATAAAGAGTTGGTAAAAAATTATAATAATAAATTTAAAAAATTAATCTACAGCATGTTTAGTAAAAATTTTATTGGATGCTGTTATGTTGCTTGGGCTTCAAAGAAATCCATTACGGTCAACATGCGGCCCGCGGGTCGCGAGTTCAATGTTCTTGCATTAAGCAAAGAGGATTATTTTCATATTCAATACTGTTTCTCTCTCTTTGACCTACTAAAAGGAGGCAACCCTAGAACCATTAACAATGCATAGATCAGCCAGCTCCAAGGAGAGAAAAAAGGAATCCATTAACGGCAACTGTTGAGCAGTTTTTCGTTAGTATGTGAGATCAACACTGTATTTATTTTCACCCTTTTTTCCTTATATGCTTCTTTTCATACTATTACATTAACGCATAATGAAACTGAGGTTCTTCGAAAATCGAACCAGCGGCAGTAAGACCTCCTACAGCTGATTCGAGAAGGTTTTATTTATGGTACAAGGATAACACTGTAACTGATTTCATTTCATTAGTTGTATAACATTTGTTTTATATCGTGTAGTTGTTCTTTTTATTTAAATTAATATTGCAATGTGTTTGTCTAATGGAACGATAAATATTATCTGGAGGGAAAAATTGCAAATTTTATTAAATGCTTTTTTCGCTTACTTGAAATTTCCAATAAAGATATTAATTTAATATAGAATATTCGAGACAAGCGATTTCAGAATTATTTTTAAGTAATTCGATATCAAAATTGCCGAATAAATTCCAATAGCAGCATATCAATCCACACCTCGAATTTTTTTTCTAACCAAATAACAATATTAAATGTGAGTTTTAAAAATATTTTGAATAATATTGCCTTATGTTAATACTGACTACAATATGGTCACTTTGGACGTTAGTGTTGGCGCAACTATGTTCACGCTTTTTTCATATTATTTCGAGTCATCAAGAAACATAGACTTGAACCTCCATAAAATGAGGCAAGCTTTTTGGCACAAAAATTTCAATAGACTGGTTTGGAGTACGGACTCCAATGGCAAACTGAATTATTGTTTTGTCCCTTTTCTGATTCTCGTGGAGATAAACTGAGCGAATTTATTTCTGCCAACAACTTATTTGTTATAAACGAAGATTGCGAACGTACTTTTCGTGCAACTCAGGGTTCAAGCTACATTGATGTTACAGTTACTAGCTCAGATCTACTCCAACATGATGATAGAATTCGAGCTTTGTCTCTCTTCGGTACTATGTGTCTCTTCAAACATACCCTTTAAAATTTTTAATATAAAGAAAGCAAACTGGAGTCGTTTTCTTGATTTTTGCACATCTCAAGTTTCTCATATTCTTGATATTCTCAATGTCTGTACTGATGGTTTCTTCCTTAATACTATTGTTGAGGAACTTAGTTCTGTTCTTTTCCAGGCATGCTTATCTTCGATGCCTGTTAAAAAGCATGGAGCACATAATGTTTCTTGGTGGTTATCGAGATTAGTTGCATGAGAAAAAGGCTCAATGCCTCTAGACGTAGATTCCAACATTGTAGAAATCCGATTTTTAGAGAGTAGTACAAATGTAAATATCTTGAATATAGAAAATATTATAATCAAATACTTATTGATGCTAAATTTTATTCTTGGAAAACATTTCTTTCTATCATTGATGTTCACAATGTTTGGAAAAAATTTATACTTATGGTGTTAAAAGAGAATTTGTGAAAAAAATTTAAATAACTGGCATTCATCTATCCATGGGAGAAATAACCAACTCTTTAGACGAAACAATAAATTCTGTTTTACTAAAGCCTTTCCCTTCTGATCCAGAGGAAAAGGACAATGATTTTCATAACGAGTACCGTCGATCTTCACATACTGCTTACACTTCCTTTGTTGATTCTTCATTTTCTTGCGACGAAGTTAATACAGTTATACCTATGCTAAAACCAAATAAACCTCCTGGTCCTGATTCTATCTCAAATAAGATTATTCAACAGTTTCACTCTGTGTTCTCTTATCTTTTCCATAAACCTTTTAACGTTTGTCTAGATGTTTGGTATTTTTCCACGTATTTGGAAAATTACCCAGGTTATACTTATCCCCGAAAGAAATGAGTCTAGAGTTCCTCATTTGGATTAGATGTTCCGCATTAGATGCATAAGCTTACTTCTTGCACTTCGTAAGTGTTTGGAAAAGCTGTTCGTTAACAGAATTTGCTGGTATCAGCGCCAAGGAGACTTTCTTTCGAGTGATCTACACGTTTTTGCTCCACAAAAGAGTACTGAAAACGCTATTTTACGTTTGAATGAAATTTTTCAGAGAGGTAAAAAGAAAAATTTGCCCACCAACATGGTTTTCCTTGATATAAAAAGCGCTTTCGTCAGTGCAGGGTGACCTTGCATTCTCAATCTCCTTAAAAAAGCGAAACTTCCAATTAATATTTTTTCTCTTGTTGCTGACTTTTTAAACGATAGGATGGCCAAATTACAACTGGGCTCCACTTCTGCAATCCGTCACCTAGAAAGAGGTTACCCTCAAGGCTCAGTTTCAGGACCTACTTTTTGGAATATGATTATCAATGGTCTCCTCTCAAAACTTGAAAATGTTTCATATTGGGACACCTTGGACTTTGCGGATGACATATTATTCTGTTTTCAGGGCAGGGATCCCTTCCTGTGACTTTTCTCCAAGCAAAGGAGACTCTGAACCTCGCCTCTTATTGGTCAAAAAGTTTTAAATTGTACTTTAATTCTGATAAAACCAGGGTCACGATCATTGAAAAACAAAATGTTCGCTACGATACATTTCGGTCTTTTCTCGGCGGAACTCCCTTGGCTATGGTAAAGTAAATGAAATATCTTGGAGTTCTTCTTGACTGTAAATTTTCATGGAAACGACACTTAATTTACATTTCAGAGAAATGTATCAAATTACATAGTGGATTAAGTCGTATTACATGCAACACGTATGGTATTAATTTCTATGTACATTCACTTATATATAAGCAAAGAATAGAACCCTTTATAATATATAGCTCTAGATTTGGGGGTGTGGTGTTTAAGAAGAAGATAAATTGTAAATATCTGCGACGAATTCAAAGACAGATACTTTTGCGAGTCATATGTGGATATCCTACCATAATTTATGAGTCTGTTTATGCAATATCTGGTTTCCCTCCAATAGACATTGCCATTCTTCATAATATTACTTTTAGGGAAAACCTCTCTGCTTCTTTTATCTCTGATTATGATTGTGTTCTGCCTGCAGCTGTTCTTTCTCATCCCTCAGAGAGAAACTTTATCAATATTATCCAATCTAGCAACAATTTCACAGATGATTTTCCTATTATTTGCTATAATGAAGGCAGCAAAATTAATGGCAGTGTTAGCTTCGCATTTGTGATCTTCAGAAAAGGCATCGGGGATTTGTTGGAGATTTCAATAAAAAAAAATATTGCCTTACTTTCGAAAAAACTTCAGAATTAAACAGCTTTATCATAAACTCTTATCATCACTTTTTAATAGATTTATAAAAGTACTACATATACTAGATATATATTTTTCTTTATTCTTATTTTTATAACATGATTTTATTTTAACTTCAGAGTCTTAATATTGGAATTAAAATTTCATAGCACTACCATTAAAATCATATTTCCATTTAACTGTGATGGTTTGATATATAATTAAATTTTAGAGATTTTATCTGTTACATTTTTAAAACATATAAACTGATTATTTTAAATATTTCTTTGTGAATCAATAAAGTTTCTATAGGAAAACTATAATTATACTTTGTTTACTTAACGTAACATTAGAGCAATATTAGCCTCGTCACAGTTTTCAGCTTTGTAACTATTGTTTGTGAGCATCGATGATCTAATAAAGGCATGTTTTAAGTCCTAATTTAAAATAAAGTCCTAGGAAAGAATACATCGTTCTAAATGGTACTGGATCTGAAAACCTACACTCGGTGTAATGTGATAGTTAGGAGAGAGAAGTTCAGTGTTGTCCTCTTCACTTGATAATGTTTTAAATTTCAAATTCCATTCCGACTAATCTTGTTTTTCCTTCGTTGTTGACAAGGTTCGCACCAGGAATGATATTCCACTAATGAAATGTAAATACTTCTGCATTGTGTTTGCTTCTAATAACTATTAGAACTAGAAGACTAAGATTTTTTTGAAAAGTAAAATAAAAAGAAGAGCATTTAAACGATGGTCATTTTTCTCACACTCCAATCGAGTTGATTAACAACCAGCCAAATGGAAGAAGGCGCAGATGCGCGGTGAGCGATTGCGCATCTCCCTAACTATAACTTCTATTATTATCGATGCTGTCTATCCATTTTAAGCTAAGTTGTAAGAACGTAAACATGACTGATAGAGTTGATGCTCCCGTCAAATGCGAAGTGTGTAGTATTATTCACTTTCTTCAAGTGGAAGGGGGAAATATTGGAAAAATTCACCAAGTAATGAGCCGAGAATACAGTAAACACTTTGAGTGGATGGTGCTCTGTATTAATGGTGTGGAAAATTCAAAGGTGAGTGAACCGAAATTCACGATGAAAAGGGACAAAGAGTCGCGAGTCTGTTCCCACTGAAGATTTTATTTCACGAAATGACCTAGTGGTTTGACAGAAATGTTGGTTTACCATAGTCAATTATGTGTATAATTTCCTGAAGTGCCGAGATAATCTTCTTACAAAATAGTTGCAGAAGCGCTTCATTACAAAAAACTGCGTGCTTAATGGGCTCCGAAGATGTATGACTGTCAAAATGCTCATCGAAGAACATGAGCGTTGAAATTCTGAACTGAAGGTGAAGGTTTCTTGCAATCAATTGTTACTGAAGTTGAAACCAAGATTCTGTGCATCAACCCAGGAATAAATCTATCTAGAATAACATCTTTCGCAGCGCCAACTTCAGGGAGACGGAGAGGAAGAGAGACAATAAAATTCTGGGAAGTACTTTCAGGAATTTGGAGCCATGCCAACTCCAGTTTCGTAGCCAGCGGTCCTAGGTTGCATGGTTGAGGATCCATGGCGCCAACAATCTGATTTAGGTGATTCATAGATTCTCCATAGGGTATAATTCTGGGTATTGGCAAGGAAGTTGTGTATTCTCATCCTAGTGTTCTTCGAGTCACGTATATACACTGCGAGCTGTATGACACGTCGCATTATCCTGTAGTAAAATATAATCGTATTGAATAAAAACATTCTGCATGTGTATGGGTGGATATGATCCGTGAGGACAGTGCATGCTTTTGTTGATCCACCATGCCTTCCATAATGATATGCGTATTCAAAGAATTCCACGAAAATGTTACACAGATTATTATGCTGACTCTCCCTACTTAGACTCTTTCTGTTAATGTGGGGAGGGGGAGTTTTGCTTTCTTTCGTTTCACATCGTATACATCAACATCCATCATTCTGATGGAGTACAAAGCGATAATCATTTTAAAATGCCTCCTTCGGTCATTGTGCAACTTCCAACCTGTCACTAATGAACATTAGTCATTCTTCTAATGCATAGATGCGTTAACCAACCTCCATATGCAGCAAAGTTCACTGTATTGTCATTCAGGATATATTTTTAGAAGACCCTCAGTTCATCTGGGCAATCAAATGGATGGCGGTTGTTCTTCTATTCGTCCGACCGTATCTCTGCAACCAGATCGCTCCCTTCTGACATGTAGGGTCCGTAGTATTGTCTTCTTACCCCATCGTTGATTTTGGATAGTGTCACGTGAATGGTGTCACGTGAGCCATGCACAGTATACTTTTACCACAATGGCATGGGAACAATTTAGAAAATTAGCTATTTCAGGAATGCGGCCCCCCCCCGATCCGGAACCTATTGCTCACGTCCTTTTGAAAGAGAGAGAGAACATTGGATTAATCGTTCCCTTTCTACATTACTTCAACAATTTTGCAATATTTTCTGCTTCTCTCCGACCTCCTTTATATACCTTCCATTCCCATCATGTGCCTTCTGTGATTGGTTATTTCGCGAAGATATTGAAAGTAGACGAAGATCACAATTTGACTGAACTATGTGTTATTCACAATTTTGCTATAAATACTTAGGATAATTATAATTTTAAAGAATTCTGGCTACAATTTTACTCTCACAAACTAGAAAACAATATAAATGTAACCCTTCTATAAAACGGTAGATAAGTTTCTAGATACTACTGTGTTGTGTCAAACCTTGTTATAAAAGACCCAAAGTCAGTACAAAAAGCGGAAAGAATTAAGTGATATTACCATCCACTGAAATTCTTTTTTAATAGCTATCATCAGTCCAAATGCTGAATGCCTTTTCTATTTTCTCAATTATTGGTGCCTGGAGACAAGTGGCATGTTTTGTGGATACCGAAAAATCTGCAGCAACTACATTTCTTATTCCTTTTTTATTTTTCTTAATAGTCCGGATTTTTAATTCATTTAAATTAAAACTTTTTCCAATGTGAGATGTTTTTTCTTCCATTTAAAAAACAATCAAAATTTGAATATTAACTTCTAAAGAAATAAAATTCCTCTTAAACTTTTTTTTATCTCTATCAAACATACCTTGGGACTGAAACTAAATTTTCCAAAAATTAGTCTTAAAGATGAACAAGTCATTCTTTAACACTATGTGACAGACTGCCGACCAGCAGATTGAGACACTTTTGCTTCCAGTTCAGTGAGATAAAACAAAACAAAAAAATACCAAAAAATTCTATGCAAAGTTTTGTAAAGAGTAGATTTAGCCACCCAAGGTACGCTTTTTTATAATTATTATTAAATTACTCGATTAAGTATAATCGCATTAAAGTAAACTATGAAATATTTAATTAAAATTGAATCAAACGATAAAAAATTGAAAAGTGATCTGGTACGCCAAACGTGATCCATCTAAAACAATAGCCCCTTGGTTGGCTAAAAAGACTCTTCCGTCCCTGGGCCCTCCAATGCTATCGTATTTTACAACATGTTAGTAAGATATGACGATATCGCATC
>BMAW01080325.1:173-15192 GCA_019974015.1 Nephila pilipes
AGATTCTCAGTTTTCACTTGATTTTATTTAATGGTAGATTTAATTATTATTTTGAACCTGTTTGAGGTAATACTTGATCACAATGCTACTAGTAACGGAATTCTAATAGATAACTCTAAATTAATGCGTTGTTTAAGTGGTGTAAATTCGTGTGCTGAATAATTACGTTAACTAAATAGTAGTGCTTTGTTAGAATGTGTTCAAACATTTTGTAACGTTCCTATATTATACAAAGTATTAGTTTCTAAATACTGTAATTATATTTCTATGTAAAGAACATATGATAGTGCAACGCTGAGTCACAACTTGATAATTATTAATATTTTACAAAAGCAAATATGTCTCAGTTTATCACAGGAAACAAAGTAAACTTAAATAGCATAACAGGTAAATTTTCAAATTACCTAAAACCAACCAAAATTATAGTTTGCATGATAAACTCGCATATATTTTCTTTTCTATGGTTTTACATGAAAAAATTTAAAAAATTATAATAAAATATTATAATTGATTAATGTTTAAGCTATATGTTACAAGATTGGCATTGTTAGTTTACTTATTGTTCTATAAAACCCTTCTTTTCCGTTTTGAATTTAAAGTTGTATTTAGCTAAGTAGCTGAAATACAAGGGGTGAATAAATGAAAAAGTACGAAACGCAGTAACAACGTAACCATTATCATATCTGCCTAAGCCTCTATGGAAGAACGTAACGAGACATCAATAGATGCAAATGGACTCTCCAGCCATAAAGTCCGTGGATAGGAGCATGCGCAGGAGAGAGTAGACACTCATAAACAGCGCCGTCCAATTGACGCGTGATCGCGTTGTGACGTTTGGCTATTCGCGATTTTCTCTTCACTTACCCTAGGGAATTTAATTGAGATTGTTTGAATGAAATAACAAGTTCTTCCCAACCCAAAAGAAACGTGACTATGTTAATTAGATGCAGGTGGAAATAAAGTGAAGTGATTCAAGTATAGTGGTAAATTAAGTAAAGTGAAATTTAGAGGAAAGTGATAGTGTGGTTAACTTTGAGTATTGTTCAAACAAGAGGCCGGTAATATCATTAGCTAGTTACCGGATATTGCTGTCGCAAAGGATTTGTTGGAGAAATCAACCCCGACTGATAGGGTTTGGTAAAAACATATAATTTCAGTGATATTTAAATTGGTTAGCTAACCATACAGTCCAAGGAGAGTCCTTAAATACTATATCATAGAAATTGATTAATAAATAGGTAAGTCGAAATAGACTTGTGTGTCAATAGAGTCCTTATTGACTTTTAGAGTTAGTTACATTTAATTCAACTATAGCACAAGAGTCGGATAGAAATAATTATTCGTTATAGCATTTGAGGACATGAGGACATTCACATTGCAAAATTCGACAATTGAAGAGCAGAGAGGCGTTATCCGATTTCTGGCAGCAGAAGGTATTAAGCCGGCAGCTGTTCATCGCCCGATGGTGACGTATGCAGGGAAGTTATGTATTTGACAAGTCAGTGAGTAAATGGTGTGCCCGTTTTCGTACCGGCCGTTAGAGTTTGGTTGATGACCCAAGATTAGGCCTGGCAAACATATTCATCATGGCCGATCACATTGACTAGGTGAAAAAACATGTGAAAAGAAAATGCTTCAATTTGGATGATGAACTCAAGGACGCTGTGAAGGTCTGGGTCTCGTCACGGTGACAGGAATTCTGGGAACAAGGAATCCTTCGTCTTTTTAATTAGTGGTATCGTTGTACTCAGGTCTATGGTGTATACTTTGAATAAAGTCTTCATTTATACCTTCAGTGTCGCTTTCATTTATACGCTCAGTGTACCTTTTCTATCGAACAGCCCTTGTATATTATTTAATGAATTCTTTAAATAAACCACTTGAATTAAGAATATTGAATATAGTGTGTTTTTGAAGTATAAATTAGACACACTATGCTATAAAAATATACTTTTTAGTTAATATGATATTTGCCACTATTTTTTTTAAAAAATTTAATGTACGTTACTAGAGATTTGTTTCAATGAAATGAAGCCTGCAGTGAAATCTAATCAATTTCTTTGTCCAAATTTTGTTATTCAGACAGATGCAAAAGGGTTTTCATATAAATTGAAAGTAGAAAAAATGACCAACAGTTTGATAGTATTATAACAGAGCGATAAATATTTTTATTGAGAGATATCCGGAATTGAAACAATGACTGTATTTCATGCCAGGTGTAACATAAGAAGAAAATTCAAATAGTTTTTCCTTGTCACTAAGATCAGGAGCACATATATTTATGTCTTCCAAGTAGTAGTATTAACCCCTGTTGTTTTTTCACGTATCTTCAATTTCAAGAAATAAATACTGAATTTTCTGACTAATACCCAAAAATGTTATTCTATTATGTTGCATATGACTTTATGAGTGACACAGCAGAAATCTAGAATTCTCTGAATAGTAGAAATATTTCTACATCTTTCTCTTGTGAACGACTTTTGCAAAGAACTAGTTTCTTTTTGAACGACTTCTTTTGTTCTAAGCTTAAAAATATTCGTACAAGCTCCCTGAAGATAAGCTCGTTAAGAATATTAAATATATTGTCAACATACTGAACCAGCATTCCTCATTTAACAAATTACGTACAGGGTGAGATTTTCTTTCTGTTAGGAACTGCATCACTTCTTCCCTGAGTTCCAAAAGATATGCAAGAACCCTTTCCCTTGATAACCACCTAAAACGTACATGGATTAAAAACGTTGGTAGTTTATGTCAATATTCTCACAAAAAGTCGTAAATAATCTGGAATACGTAGCTCGACAACGATTTTCGTTACCTTCGCCATATAATTAATTAATGAATTTAATTCCCAGAGAAGCTTCTTTAGTTCTAGATGTTTTTCGGAGGATTGTGCAATGAATGAATGAAGCTTCTAGATGCGCAAATTCTTTTATTTTTAACTACCCTTGATTGACCACCAGTCATGGTAGCATTCCATTCTATACACTAACGCACTTGATCCAGTCTAAGCCCAAGATCAAAAGTGCTCATCAAGATTATTTAATATTTTTAGACTATAGTATTTCCTTCAGGTCAAATAAGGCAACATAGAGATTCTCTTCCTGTAAATTTTCCTTGATATTATATCACAAGAAGTAAAGTAAGTTGGCATGGTTCTTTAAGCCAGTCGATATATTAAGTTGAATCGCAAAACATTTCAATATCTTGATCTCTTCTTTAACTTGTAATTCTTTGTCAATATCCATATCAGCAATTATTTTCATTATAATGTTATTAGAAAGCGAAATAGCTTCTAGTGTTTTATTTGCTTGAAGACCTGAAATTCCTAGTTAGATATCTAAGATTAAGGGCATTACAAAATCCTCTCCAACTGTGAATGTTTTTTTTTTCATTTCGGCTATTCGAAGAGCAACTAAATAAAATGCAAAAAATAGAAATTTGTTACTAGTGGTCATCATTTTTGTGATGATATCATTAGGAAATACAATACACACAAAAGACTTGGTAATACTTAACTGCTAGAAGCTACAACGAAACCAGGCTTTTAGGTTATGTCATCATAATGTCTAAGTCTCCTTTTTTTCCCTTTTTGATTCCTACCGTTTACATTCTGAAATATCAACATATTTATTTTTCTTTCCTTTTTCTAATATTATAACACAAATACTGGGCATACTTTCTAGGCCAGTACAACCTTTTTTTGGAACATTGTTGATGTCCTTAGTAATGTAACTATATCAAAAACCATTAAAAGATCTTATTGATTGTTCTTTTATCTCCAATTCGATAGTTTTGAAATTTTATCGATTAGGTACTTGATTATCACAATACTACAAACAATACATGAGAGAGATAAAATAAGATTTCTTATAACGTGCTTTGGAAGAAATCAAGTAGTACTGACCGAAGAAAACGAAACGGTTCGGAACTCGAAGTCATTCGTTTTTTGGGGCCTACGCCCTTAGTCTATGTAATTGTCACGTGCAGCGTCTGAACTCCTTCGAATGTGGAAACAGAGCATCGGTATGATCATTGGAAGAATTCTTTTATATACAGATTGTAAGAATATACATAATTGTTTCATGAAAACTTTTTGGGAAAAGAATGGATTTATCTACAAAAAGTGCTAATGTTCATCAATAAATATTAAATTATTCAATGAAATATAAGAATTAAAGCAAATGATGGAATATAAAGTAGACAATAATGCTCTTTTCAAGTATTAATATTAAATCAAACGATAAATAATGGAAAAGATTGTATTTTAATCTAAATTTAATTATAATTGAAGCAAATGCTAAATTTTATTATTAAATTGAAAATATTTAAGCTGAATGTAATTAACATTAAAACAATTGATAATTTTTTTCTTTTTGCTTTATTTCAATCGAATAAAAACCTTTGGTGAAATATATTATGACATACTTTTGAAAAATTAAATCCATTCCTCGAGAAAGCAAGCATCTAACTATACACAAATAATTTCAAGATAAAAAAAAACTTTTACTATGACAATATATGAAACTTTTACTATGACAATATATGAAACTTTTACTATGACAATATATGAAACTTTTTCTATGGAATTTTACTATGACAATATATGAAACTTTTACTATGGAATTTTACTATGACAATATATGAAACTTTTACTACGGAATTTTACTATGACATATATCTGAAAATTAATTCCCTGTTAATGAAAACAGGCATCAAACATTTATTCAAAATCTTGAATGGTAAAGTATAAAAAAGTGGCCAGCTACAATATTTAAGGTGGAAAAACAATAACCCCTTTTGGGCTAATATTTATTTATTTTAAATTAGGATTTATATTTTAATGTAATCTTTTTTTATGTACATACATTTTTCTATGTATTAAGGTTTATATTTGTGGGGAAATAGTTGACAGGTTTAAATAACTTCAGGAAGGACATTTAAAGTTTTAAGCTTTCCATAATTCGGACCAGCACCAGGTGAATGGATGAAAAACAATATCATGGACCATACTTTTACCATAGAACGAGTTATATTGCTTATCTTTTCACGTTTATATAGAGATCTAAGAATTGTAAGTAAATTCCATAGGAATGAATTTGCTCATTGTAAAAAATAAAAAGAATTCATTTGAAAAATTAAATAAATTTTAAAAAGTCAATCTAAGTTAGAAGCTGAATTTTCTTGATAGAGGAATGTTCTTAAACTGAAATATTTATTTGAATATAATTTTAAATAGTATTACTTATAGAATTAAATAGTATTAAGTATGTTACTTATATAGAAAAAAATGCAAGAGAAATTCACATTACACTCTTATTTATTAAATTATAACTTTTTGAGGTGTTTCTAGAGCCAAATTAAAAATTAAACGAAAACCTTCAAAAGAAATAATAGAGAAACTTCATATGTCACACTTTAAATGAAATGTATTCAAATTTATACAGTAAGAAAGAGAACATTAGAAATAATTAAATGGTCATAATTGAAATACTAATATTCATTAAACGAATCAAATAAATATGTGGCATTACATTAGTGAGGACAGAATCCTTAAAAATGTATCCTCATCTTCTCCATAAGATTACTGATGTAAAATTACCTGAAATTTTGTCCTCATTGTCTCATTGAGGTTGGAAATTATGATGTCTTTCACGACAGTTATCTTAACAATTTCTAATGTTAAGTTGATTACATTACTAACAAATAAACTTCCTGATAAGAACATCCTATTATGTTAAGTATGATACATTAATCATATTAATTTTAAGAATACCAAAATTAAATATTTAGCGAAATTCTAACATGTAATAGCTTAATGAATGCAAAGCACCGTAGTGAAAAGTTAACATAATTATCATGGTTTAAGCAGTATTTATTTATTATAAAGCAAAACTTCTTTTCAAGTGTATAAGTGATATTTCAAAACATCTTTGTATCTTAAACAATTGCGGAAATGTATAAGTTTCACATTCTCCAGCATTAATGTAAGGCAATAAGTGAACACACATACAAAAACATTCATACTATACTGATATTTTTTCAAAATCGTATTTTTATGAAAATTTGTAAAAAAGTCTGCCGGCTATGAAGTATTCAATGTTTAATGTTATTACAAACTCTTTTAAAAACGTTCCGACAATATTCCAGACTTTCATGACTTAGGAGCCAATTCTGCGGAAATGATGAAGAAAAAATTTTAAAATATGAAAAATTGCCTTGGAGCACGCATTCATTTCCTTGAAAACTTAAGAAGTGGGATATGATTCCTTTTACTTATGTACCCCCATTGGAATATTTCTCCAATTTACTAAAACAAATATCGTAAAACGACATTCTTTTAAATATGATAAAAAAATACTGAATGAAAACGATTCAGAAAGCGTTTGTGATTGAAGTGCTTTCCCTATGAGCCAGAAAAATAGTTTTTTTTTTTTTTCGTTTGCATTTTTTTCATTTGTTTACAGAAGCTTAATTTTTCCCTTACGTTAAGCTGTTCGCTAAATAAGTAGTGTGAGTCATAACAAAATAGAAAAGCCTTTCGATAATCTCATTAAATCTTAAAGTAAAAAAGGTTCATTATATTAATCCTTTCTTTTAATAAATAAATAATTACTGACATAAAAACTATTGAAATACCCCGAGTTTAACCTTCAAATTACTTACATTGACTCCTTAAAAAGACTTACACAAATTTAATTAATACTTTCAAACAATTTCTTTAATGTAAATAAATATTTACAAAATTATGAAATTTTTTTTACTTACTGTTAATTTCCTCGTTTTTATTTATAGAGACTTTTCTTACACTAGCTGAAACTTTTTAAAAATATTCAAAGGTACATATTAGTTTAAGAGACTGTATGTATGAAATAACAGCAACTTAAAAGCATTTAACGAAAATATTTTACATTAATATTGATTGTACAGGCTTCATAAAACAGTAAATACATACTAGATGTAAAATGTTTAAATTTTTTTTATTTAAGTTAAAAAACTTTTAATTTAATTCATTGTATTAATTAAATGCATTATAACATTATAGTATTTTATATGTTTTTTGTGACTCAAAATCTATTTTGTGTATAACGTTTGATAAAAGGATTTCAAAGTTAATATTTTTGAAATTGATTACACGTTTTACATTTGTCTATTTGAAAGTAAGGATTGAAGTTATACATTTTCATTTGAAATATAAGTTAAACTATACTGACTGAAGTCAAATGACTCTGTAAGTCAAAAATATTTCAGAAATATTAAAAATTTCACATAATCCTTTGTATAAAATTTTTTTTTGTCTGAAAGTCTTTCATATTTTTTGAAGGATTAAGTTCACATTTTGCATTATAAACAATTTTGTAATAAATATAAAATTTACTTTATAAATTTTTTAAAAAAAATTTCCACAATAATCATACTTTTACAATTTTGTCACTCTTGATAGCTATTATATATTGATTACATTATAACATCATTAAAACTAAACATCAAAAGTCAATTGTACAAACAAATTTTATGAATATTAAAAAAAATATATTATAACTCTTGCAAATTTAATAAGCTGGAGGAAGTTTAAGTATTGAGTATTTTAATATTAAATATCTGAATATTTTAATTTTGATGTAATCTATTTTTATACTTATTTAAAAACAAAATGTACAGCATTATACTTTTGTTATTACAGCAAAACTCAAGACAAATAAATGCATTTATGTGACAATAAACAAAGCGAATTTTCGATAAAATCTTGTAATTACTTTCCTTTACTAAGTTCAATCTAGTCGCATAAGCAAGTTTTGATATGATTTCAGATAATCTGATAAAAAGTGCATTTTACCTAACTACTTTTGCGATTGTACATGAGTTTATACTCAATGTTTCAAAATTTCAAAATTTTTTAAGAATGTGAGAATAAAGTTACATGAATGACGGGCATATAAAATAACGTAATTGTTAATTACTTGTTTATTATATTTGTTTACCGAGTTGCTGAGGAAAAATTTAGATTTTTTTAAAATTAAAATTAGCATTATATAAGTATTTATCAAGAAGAATTAACATAAAAAAAATTACATCTTTTTTCTAAGCTAACCATTTTATGGAACCAAATATTATAATTCATTAACTTTTGATCTTTGAAATCCTATAAATACAGTTGTCAGAATATAATGACATATTAATAGCTTTAATAGTTCTCGAAACATCAGGGTAGAACTACTATTTCGTCGATGGCTCAAAGGGAGTTAATTCTAGTGTTATGGGATTTAATAATTTAATTAGTATTATAAATTGATTTATAAAACATATTTGTCATTTTAAATAACGTTTTTCTTCACGTAATGGATACTTCATCGTAAAATAAGCTTGTTTTAAATTTTGTAAATTTCTGCTCAAACGTTTCTAAGTTATAAGAGCTTAAAAGGCGGAATCCGTAACGTTAAAGGAGTATCTCAAACAATTAAAGATGTAAAAATGTCAATAATTTTTTGAAAGTGTTTTCTCCAATCGATAAATAGTTATTTTGCTATTCTAAAAAATATAACGTTTGATTAAAATACAATATTACAAATGTTATGAACAGTTAAATATTTTTACAATAAAAAATTGAATTTTAATATAGTGAATAACACAATTCAAATTATTGGTCTTAATATACCTGTCGCTAAAATTGTACATAATTACCTAGAACAGCTTATGAAATATTTACAAAAGGAATTATGATTTCCCCCGATAAAACGCATTTAAACACATATCATGCAACGTTAAAATCAGAAAAAGTAACATGAATAATTTGTTTTTTAAACTAACAATATTAATTCAGAAATACCTTTATAGAGGAACCTTTTTTTCACTCAAATATCAAATAGAAACTGCTATGTAAAGTATCACAATAGCCCTGGGACAACGAATCAAATAGTACTGGAAGAAGATAAAACAACTTTTGAACATTAATATTGAATAAATTCTATTCATAATCGTATATAGTCAAGTATTTTAATGACCTTCATTTCCAAAATAAAAATTTAATTTTTCTCATAATAAGCAGATTTTTTAATTAAATAGTTAACCACAACTTACAAATTTCTTTCATAACTGCTCCAGATGCTTCAAAACATATGTTAAGGTTCTTTTATTGTGAACTGAAATTATAATGGCTCTAATGTAATAGAAGAAATGAAAATAAGTGTTTGTCATATTTCCTATTGAAGTTTTTCCAAATTAATTTTGGTTTTCACACTGATTTTTCATTCAATTTTAAAATTTTGCAAATCATATTTTTCAAATAATATGGCCATTGAAATTAATGAAGATATTTTTCAATTTTCTCCATAAATCCATTTTACTACATTTTACTTCAATTAAATTAAATAAGAAGTGAAAAAAAAAACATAGCTTTGATATTTTTATAAGACAACTTTAATTCTATTTGAAATTAGACGAATATCAATAACAAAAGGAGCCAAGCTGATATTGTTTTCACTCTAGTTCTTCCTAATCCTCTATCTGTTTGTCCATACGTTGAATAGATAATTAGAAAAGGGAAAATATAACTGGAAAGAGTAGAATAAGATTAATATTAAGTGTAATAAGCATATGAAACAAAAAGATTTGCATTCAATAAATTGCTGGCTCTAGTAAAGGTAATATAGTCGTTAGTGATCGTAAATCACTACAGCTATGGGTTTTCAAAAATACCATGATTTATGTATGAACCATAAGTGATCTATTAAAATCTATCGCATATTATTGAAACACATTAATAAATCTGACCTAATCTTTGAACATTACATTTTTGAGATTCTTTAAATGCCCCTCAAAAAAGTAAACTTACCAGATAAAAAATAACAACAGCCCTCCTGAAAAGCTAAAGAAACAATGATAAATTTTCCCTTAGAAAGAGTCTTCAATAAATTCCTCTTGATCACTGTTACAACATCTTCTTAAGCTTCATTTTAAAATAATAGAATGTAATGTTAGTTAACTTATGGCAATTAACATTTTGCACATAATTGCTAAGTGAGTGTATTAGCTTCAGGTCTTTATAACATCTATTGCAGGTACTATAAAAATTCCTTTTTTATTTACAAGATAAATTACATTAATTCTTTTATTTACTACATAATCATTGACTTTTCTCAAAATTCTATGTTATTCGTTAGAATTATACACAAAGCTGTTAATTTTGTCAGAAAGTTTCTCTGTTTTATATGCGCTTAAAAATTATTATATTCAATCAAAATTATTAATTCATAGACTAACGAACAAAATGTTCATACAATTAATTTTTCATATTCAATCCATCTTCGATTCCAGTACACTCAAAAATGTTTTGAATTTAAAAGGTAGATAAACTTGCTATATCACTAACCGAGTATAACATGCTTACGTCTACTGATTTTCCAAAGAACACTTCAATACCGATATTTTCCAAGACAAAAGGAAAAAAATGATAATATTTATTCCGGATAGTATTTAAAACATCCCGAATATCGAATATATTATGTTGAATTCATTAAAAAGTAAAAGAAATACTAGGCTCAAGATTCATCAGAAAAATTGTCATAACTTGTAATTGCCGAGTACAATATTTTAATTTGCATAATAACGTAAAGTGTAGCATATGAAACCGTATAAATTGTATGAACATTTTCTATTAATCTCCAGAAATTATGCGTCTCCTCGACTTAACTTTTCGAACATACTAAAGATAGACCTGTTGCTCAGTAACACTTATAGAGATCTTTTAGTTAAAGCAGTGACTGAAAAAAAAACCTGTAGACCTTTGATGCGAAAAATAGAAGTATTTGATATTCATTAAATTAAATAAATATAATAAAGTGGATAACAACTTTAGTGGATCCATGACATCTAACTATTAAACGAAATAAATAAATACTTTATATTGTTTTAAATAATAAAAGAATTAAAGTAAAAACTCTTTAAAAACACATGTCAAAATATTTTGCCTGATTGCCTCTCTTTCCACCTCTTTCAACTCCTCCTTCAACCTCTCTATCGCGACTCTCAGTCGGAGTTTATATATTTCCTAACTCTCCCGCTTCACTTCATTTCTACTTGTTTTACCAATATCACATTTTATTTTTCGTTGGGCAAAGGTTGTTTAGCAAAAGCAATAAATTTTAATTAAGAGTCCCCAAGGTTAGTGAAGAGAAACCGCGAATAGCCCAATGTCACAAGGTGTCTGTTAAGAATAGATTAATATGTAAGTTATTTCATTTTCATTTTATGGTAACTATAATTGCACACATATATAATATATAATAGATATATAATATTTAATTAAACCTTATCAACTTTATGATTGGATTCAAAGCGAGCGATTTATGGTTTCAAATGTCAACATTTTATTAGATTTCGGTTTCACTCCATCTTATGTTAAAATTCACCAGTTTAGTTTAGTTTAGTTTTTATTAACATCGCACTAGAAGCAACACGAGGGATATTTTTCGACGTACCTCGTGATTTTTAACCACGGTCAAGTGACGAGGATGACACCTGAGCTGGCATCTCCCTCTCCTAAAATCCACACCACACCAACGGGAGGACTTTGGGCCTCGAACAGATATAACGTGCATCAGCCCTAGATACACTGCGGGACTTTGGCAGCCAAGGATCGAACCCGCGACTAAACGAAAACCGCCGGCCGCGAGTCCACGAAACCAAAATCCGGATGTAGAAATGAGTTCAATACAAATTGATGATGAACTGTCTTTGTTTCTTGAGGAAAACGAACTGATGCAAGGACTATTATAATTGAATTTAAGGTTATATAAGCTAAATAATGGCGGACCATCTACTAAGATGATTCCAAGACCAACAAGCACTCAAAATAGAAAAATTGACTTCTCTTCCAAAGAGATTTGACCTTTTCTTAAGGTTTCACTTCGGAGATTGTCTAACAGAAACTGATTCAAAAGAAAAGTTACCATTTTAATTGATACACTCGAAAAAAGAGCATTAGTAAATGAAGATATAATTAATAAGAAAAAGAAACAGCAGCAAGAAAATAGAAAAGGGAAGGAAAAGATTAAAAAAATATAATTTTAAAAACCGGAGGGATAAAAAAGGTGAGTAGTTTTGCATAAGCATGCGAAGTGTCTACAGCAACTTAGATGCAGGATAAAAAGACGTAACTCTTAATTTACAAAATGGAGGTATGCTTATACATGTCAGAGAAAACAATCTATCATTAGTTTGGATGGGTAAAGAATCTAAAAAATGACATCAGTGAACTTTGATTAGTTACATATCAAGAACAATGTGTCTTCTGGTGCAAGATGTCGTCAACTGTTACAGAAGGAATTCAATAGGTTTGAAAGGACAATTATAGAATACACTTAACGAATAAGAAGAGATAATTATGGAAAACTTTAAAACAGATTTATACCATCTAATTAAACCGAAGTAGCTGAAACAAATATTCATGTCAAGAAGAAAGGATCCAAGATAATTGCTCTGACTACCACAGCAAAGTTTTTTGCTACGTAAATAACACAAATAATAATTGAACAGCGCTATGTAGACGATATCACAAATACATGACATCTGTAATTGCTAAACCTGGAGCAAAACTTATATTTCTGAGTCCGGGTCACCAATATGAAAGGGTCCTTAGATGCATGAGCATATACTACACTTCAACTGATTTAGATTCATAGGATGTAAGTGATCCAAGACAAATTAATTTTTAAAATATCAATATTTATTTGTCACTTAATATAGCAAAATGCAATGAGAATACCACTTGTTGAAATAGAACAAATTTCAAGTTAGTTCAAACATTTAAAAACTTAATAGATAATACCTAACTGATCCTATCTGCAGCTTGTATCATAAATTTATGATGCTAGGTTGGAACAGAGTGATGAAACACCACCGTCTGGTATGTTCATCGACATTGATGCAAGCAAGATTGCAGTATCCAGGAAAGGCCACAGATATCTCTATCTAGTTGCCTAGCTAGAACTATGAATTCTCGGATGCCAGGTGTCTTCTTTTAGTGCAGGATAAGTGTAATTGGTCTGGGACATCGATAGAGAAAAGAGAATCCAGACAGACCCAGGTTCTAAGTAGAACAGTAGACTGGTTACAAGAACGGCATCCTGATCATCAAGGTAAATAACTATTCTTTTCTTCTGTGGTGTTCCTTCGATAGCTACATGGGTATAAAAATATTATCAATGGTGAGCTTCAGGACCCTTACAATCGGCATGTAGAAATTAATTGTTCTAATGTGCCTCCCCATGGCAAGATGGAAAGATGTGTGTAGATCGGGCCACCTCATGACATCGTCTGTAGGTGGCAAACAGCTTAAGGAGGGTCATTACACATTTGTTTTAACTGCAATTCTGATGACGATTCACTTAATGTTTATTTTAGATAAATGATTTTTATCTTTACTTTATTATAAACAGCTTAATATCACTAATTGATTATATACCATGTACTAATATTTGCCAAATGTCTTCTGTACATTGATCAACAAAAGAATGACAATGAAATAATATTTTTAAATATTGCTATTTTTATTTTTATAGTTTTCTCTATATTTGTTACTTGCCTAGTGTCTTTTACATCTTGTCCCAAACACAGGACAAATTGTAATAGCCAACAAGTTTTGAAAAAATATATCTTATTAAAATAAAAAAAAATAATATAGAATACATTTTGTATTCATGGATGAATAATCGTGTTGTAAAAAAAGTAGTTTTAATCAGCAAAAAGTAAACATATTGTAAAATATAAATATTTGTCCAAAAATTGTTACAACCTGCACCGTGCTCACTTATGCGACTATTGAAAGTTATTTTTACAAGTATGTCTGGAGAAATACTTTTCGCACTCTAAAGAAATCTTAAACAAAAGCTATTTGCAGCATTTACTTTTTAACTTTGAAAATAAAAAGCATTCCAGGATGAAAATGTTATTTAATAGGAATTAATTATCATTCTTAAGTAAATTAACTAATTTATTAACATCAAAATTTTTTTATGTAGAGAAGTTTCTAGGTATATTAAATTATATATATACACACCAAGTCCTCGCTTATGCACCGAATTAAAATTCATTTCACTACTACTTCTCTTCTTCATTACGAAACTTACAATATTAAATTACTTTCATCTCATTTTCATAATACTATATTTAGAAACAAAATTCTCTAAATGCACTAGCCAAATAAATTCTGTTATGATTGGCTTCAAACCTTAATTGATTAGATTAAATCTGTAAATAAAAATATAGTGAAGTTGTTATTAATGCATCAAGTACAATTTTATAAGAATTAATCATTATTAAGTAACATATCGAAGATTTTGCAAATTTGAAAAGAAACCGATTGATATTTGTTTGAGAATCAAAATTAATAATCAACAATTAAAAGTGTATGCTATATTTACTATTAAGTGCTAATCTTAAGCTATTCTGATTGAAACAATATTGTTCTAAGAACTTCTTGAACTTATAAATATGACGATGCCTAAAAGGCATTATTTTCTATTGTTAAGATTTAATTTCTTTACGCAAGTTTATGAATAGACATCAATAAGATAAAATTATCTTTGATAAAAATATGTTAAATCCGTAATTTTTAAAACTTGGACTGCCCAGTTTAAATTAAATTATTTTAGAATTCCTTATATAATATAGAATGCTTGATTCAGTTGATAATATTTATTTTTGCTTCGGTAACGACATGCATTTATGAATCAGTTCCTATTCTCAAATTTAATAACAGGGGGAAATTAGCATTGCATATGTAATGCAAGAGATATTCGCATTATATGTTACAGTAAATAATAATGACTTAACAAATCCAGTATTTCTACATTGAATATTCTGAAATTTGAACAATCAGATCTAGAATAGTTGACTCAAAATATATCAACATATTCTAATATTGAACTACTGTATTCTAATGATTGTTTCAGAGCATAACATCTTTCAAACAAATATGCTATTTGATATGTTCTGTAATTAACTAATTTCAAATTTTGAC
>BMAW01080332.1:4052-42858 GCA_019974015.1 Nephila pilipes
CTTATCCCAGCGAACCTAGAATGTTTTCCATTCCATAGCTATACCATTTTTGTAAACACAGAGGACACGTCCCAGGTATCCTGAGAATTCCCTATTTTCTATCCTCTTCTAGTCAACGAATTTTCATCTTTTAAATTTTTTTCAAGAATCTTATAAAGTTTACCATGTTTTATGTGAAGCATTACTATTTGACTTTGCGCTATTAAAATATTCTCACTTACTATGTGTACTTTTTGAAAAAGTCTAGTTATATTTATGTACGCAAAAAAAAATATGGAGTTAAATTTATTGTTAATCAAGTTTTAGTGAGCAAAAATGAAAATACAATAATAACGAATAAAAATAACTATTTATTATTAAAAAAAAAATTTTAATTTTGGTAAGAGTGATCAATTTAACCACTCTCGTCGATGGATTCACATGATCTTTACAGCACATCTATTAAAAAATAATTACTTCAGAATTTGTTGACACTGGTATAGTTGATTATGAAGCTTTTACATAATTCGATTTCAATAAGTAAGTACAATTATTTTGAGTTTTCAAATATTTTACGAATTTGTTAGTTGTTAAATTCAAGATTATAAGTTAACAAAAAGCTATTTAACAAATTTTAACGAAACAAAAGAAAATGCTTATATATTAATGAAAATAATATTTTCAGTTTTAAAATACTATAACTTGAATAAAATATATTTAGTTACTTATAACTTACTACAGCACACACGCACGCTATGATATATATATATAACACATCAATCAATAACTGCTGAGACCAACCCAGAGATGCAGTGCCTGTAAACCAGTAAACAGTCTTTCAGAGTATAACTTTTGCTTGAAACGTGTCAAAACTTTAAGTTGATGGCGGAAACAGCTGAGTTATCAGTTTGAGTAAAGTCGTTTGTAATGTTTAGCGTGAAAACCGAGTTTCCTTCGACATATTGTTTTTTAATTGACTAAAAACACCGTGCGAAACAATGATTGAAAACGTTACCCGGACTCTTCATCAAAAGCAACGATTTATCGGTGGTTTCCGAGTTTAAACGTGGTCGTACTAACACAAATGACGCGGAACGCCTGCAGACTTTGGAAGCCGTTACACCGAAAATGTGAGTAAGGACATATAAGAAAGATCGTAAAGTGAAGCTCCGTGAGATTGCTGGAGATACACGGATATCATGGGAAGTATTTACTGAAAAAAGGTTTTTTGAAGTGAGGAAAAGGTTTTTCCAAGGGTGCCGCGACTGTTGATGGAACAAAACAGCAACGAGTCGATGATTCAGAAAGTTGTTTATCGTATTTACTGCAACAAAAAAGATTTTTATGAAAAAAAAAAAGAAAAGAAAAAAATTTTTTTTTTTTTAAGGAAAAAAAAAAAAAAGATTTGAAAAGGTTGAACGATTTGTAATAACCGTGGTGACGCGGGTGATTAACAAAAGGTGTTATGTTGATGAATAAAAAAAAAATTTTGCAAAAAAAATGTTGTTTTCAATGTTAGTCTCGGGAATTATTGATTGATGTGTTATATATACTATAAAAAACGACGCACTAAGAAGAATTTGCCCAATTTTAACGACATTTCGTATGCAACTACATTTGGACCGAACATGCAAATGATTAAAATTTGGTGTCTAATGACTGAATAGCGAGAGCTATAGTGCATCGGAACTGCGCAGTCAGCAGGTGAATATAAGAAGCGATTCTCAATCTTATGGTCAAATTTTCTGTTGCAGGGTGATTTATGATACGTTTCAACAACCTAAAAAATGCCTTGCCACAGGATTTGAGCTCATTATGAGCAACTATCAGAGTTTGAAAGAGGTCGTATCATTGAATTGAAAGAGGCAGGTTGGGCAAATAGGAGAATCGCTCGTCATATAGGTCGAAGCAATGCAGCGATTAGAAAACACTAGCAAGAATGGGTGGACAATGGCAGATTTCCGCATCATGAGGGAGCAATCGACCTAGGTCCACAGCAGATTAGGAGGATAGAGTGATTTTCAGATCAGCTGTCACAGCACCTGATTCATCATTATCAACCATCAGACGTGTGACCCACACACAAGTGTCCACCCTGACAATTCACAGACTTCTGATAGAAGGAAGTCTACGGTCTTACCACCTCTACGCCACCTACCACTCACGACTGCACACTGTCCAGCCAAATTATAGTGGCTCAATCAGGTTGGAATAATGCTGACTGGAAACGTATGATAGTTAGCAACGAACCCCGCTTCCAACTGTGTCCTTACGAACATTGAAGACATGTCTGGAGACACCCAGGGCTGCGTGCCGAGTCTGCTTTGCCTATTGCAAGCCACACAGGCCCTCAACCAGGAGTTAAGTCTGGGGTGTAAATTCCCTTGATAGCCGGACCCCTTTGGTCGTTATTAGAGGTACACTTACAGCACAGTGGTACGTCGACGACATTCTGAAACCTGTTTTGCTACCGTTCCTTTTGCAGTACGCTAGCTTTATTTTTTAGCAAGATATTACCAGACCACATACTGCACGAGTTACTATGAACTGTCTTACAGCTTATCAAACACTTCCTTGGCCAGCTAGATCTCTCTCCAACCGAGCATGTCTGGGATAGTATGGGAAAACGACTATCCCAGACATCTTCCAGGGAATATTGATGATCCACCCCGACAATTGGAGCGAATTTGGCAAAAAATACCACAAGAGACCATCAGGTGAGCTTTATCACTCTATGTCATGTAGTGCAGCAGCTTGCATCTAGGCTAGAAGTAGGTCAACACTTTATTGAGCTCGTTACTTTGTAACTATGTAACTCTGAAGTAAATCATTCAATTCTTCTGAAATCTTAGTGATTTTCTATTTTGTACATAATTTTCCTATCAGCCAATTTTTGTTTCCATCGGACAAGACCTTCTTGGTGCTTCATTTTTTTTTGCTATAGAGTGTATATATATATATATATATATATATATATATATATATATATGATCAAAATTATGATACACAAAATATCTCATCATAAACACATTCAACATATAAATCATAAATTCATACATTAATGTCTAAAAAACCACATATTTAAAAAAATCGATGAAAAACTAAAGTAACTTTAATATCACTCAAATGGAAATTAATGTAATTAATTAAACTTTCTAAAATTAAAACTTTTAATACAAAAAATCTCTTCAGTAACTGAAATTCATAAAAGAAAATTAAGTGAAAGAATAAACAAAATTTAAAATATTGTAAATAATATATTTATTACTGTTCCATATTTTGGAATGGAATAATGTGCGTTTATAACTGGATTATTAATCAAACCATCACACTTCACAGAATTACTTTATAATAATACATGGTAATAAAACAAAAATCAGCAAATTCAAAAAATCAACTGTATGGGAAGAGAAGAAAGTAAAAACAGTACCATTTTAATCAAATTCAAATAAACCACAGATATTCAAATATTTTAATAAATAAATATCTAAGAGACTACAAAATAAAAAGCTACAAAATATATTAATTAAAAAATCTAAAAAACTATTTAATTATTTTTTAAAAAGCATTCATAAAAAATAAAATGTAAATATTACCGAAGACACGCCATGTAAATAATGTGCATACTTTTTAAAGAGAATAACCATCAGCTAAAATTGTGGCGGTCGCGAAACGGCAGCGCAGATTCGAATCCTGGTCCAAGGGATCCGAAGGCGACGGGCCTACCAACCAGGCCGAAAATATATCCCTTCGGGCTGGTTGAGTAAGGCCTTTTAATCAGTGGCGCTGCTGTAGAAGGAAGTCGCTACACACTCCCCCTCCAGTATCATCGCAGCGTGATGATACGGAATGGAGATAAACGTGTGCCAATTTATTCAGGTCTTTTTTTGTCAGAAGGCGCCGAAACGTGCGCCAGAACCGGAATATCACTAGTAGTGAGTCGCACGCGCTTGTCTTAAGACACACAGAGACAAGCGTTTTTGCATCGGAACATATGCAAACACCGTGCTGCCACCTAGGCCGTGCTGCCACCTAGTGCTCAAGCCCTGAGTCACCACTAACGGCGATCGTCGGGGCATATGCAATCAGTAGGTACAGGCAGTCGTGCTGCCATCTAGTGTTCTTGTCCGGGGTCACCACTTGTGGCGAAACGGCAGCGTAGATTCGAACCCTGGACCAAGGGATCCGAAGGCGACGGGACTACCAATCAGGCCGAAAAGATATCTCCTCGGGCTGTTTGAGTAAGGCCTTTTAACCAGTGGCGCTGCTGTAGAAGGAAGTCGCTACAAAATTAAAGGCCATGGTAACCTAGTGGTCACGATCACAGACTCGTAGCCGGCGGTTTGCTTCGTGTCACGAATTCGAACCTTGATGTCCCAAAAGTCCGGTAGTGTAGACGGGGCTGATGCACGTTAAATCTGTCGAACCCAAATTTCTCTCTTTGGTGTGGTATGGAAATTAGGAAATGCAGTGCCAGCTCACAGGTATAATTCTCACCACTTGATCGAGGCTTAAAATTACGAAGTCCATGACCAACACATTCTTCGTGCTGCTTCTGCAACAACGTTAATAAAATCAAAAAAAA
The DNA here is from genome assembly GCA_019974015.1 of Nephila pilipes. NCBI lineage: Eukaryota > Metazoa > Arthropoda > Arachnida > Araneae > Nephilidae > Nephila > Nephila pilipes. Next base: position 8,617 of record BMAW01080332.1, read on the forward strand.
TCTGCTAAAATTAATAATTATAAAAAGTATAAAGTATTTAAACAAAATTCAAATATATAAATAATTAAACAACCATTACTATAACTAAAATATTTTAAAAATAACTAAAACATATCAATAATCATATTAAGCCTACCATTACTCTACATGTATCAATTCATCACGAAAGCAAACACTAGTCATTGGATTTAAAAGAAACTATACCGTGAATTAGATTTAAAAAAAAAATTACAAATGAGGCTAGTAACTAAAAAAATGAAATATTTAAGAACTGATAACAAACATACTTCAAAAAAAAAGTCCTCACTTGTAAAGAAAAGAGAAAACCTATAAAAATTAAAATTAGCTCAAAAACTAAATTAAATGAGATTCATAAATTGGATTGAAAAAAACTATTTGTTCAAATAAAAAACGTTTAATAATGAAACATTTAAAGAAAACGATAGAAAAAAAAGAGAATCAAATAAACAAAAAATTTATACATGGGAAAATATAGAATTAATATAAATTAGAAAAAATACTTGGGATTTTTAATCACATTTATAATTTTTTAAAATTCATGTATATATATATATATATATATATATATATATGAAATCACAATAAGTAGAAAAATGGAATTTTAATTTTTCCCTTCTCATCGATAAGCTCTAAGCAATTAAGAATTGTAATCTTAAAAATATAAAGATGAGTAATTTGTAAAATGAGATGAATAAAACTAATTGGAAAAAAAATGAAATCTGTGATTTTAAAACATTTAATTGATCTTAAAAAGATCACATTATCAGTGAATAATTCAACAACAGAAACAAATGTTTTGCTCTTTAAAAATATTTATTAATTAAGAGATTGGTTGTGATGCAGGTTTATATTTTTCGTATATATACTAAAAAACAAGACAAAAAGAAATTCATATTTGCTACAAAAATAAACGATTATCCTATTTTCAGTAACTTAATAAAACATATTGTTTAAATAAGGAATAAAATAACTCAATTAAGAGTTGTTCTATTAATTCAGTGGAATAAGGATTTTTGATAAAGCAGAAATTTAATTTTTTCTGGTTCCTTAAATATTATATGGTAAGCGGAAGTAATTATATTTCGTATCAAATTACTTTGTCAAATATATCATTTTATTTTCATAGAGAAAAGCATGAATTAAAGCAATTTAAAATCATAAATACCATTTATCTCTCATTATTTAAGCATCTGAATATCAAGTATCGCTTTAAGTCATGAAACAAAGCATGACGTTAGCGAAAATTCCGAATATTTTTATTCCTATTCATTATCAAGACAGTGTCCAGCTTTTTGACATCATTTCGTAAAACTGTGTGTCATTCATGATGGATGGCAGAGACACAAAATGGTGGTCGTTCTGGAAAATATCCAAAATTAGAAAAAGAAGCAGGAATCCCAGAGCAAGACCGTGTACTCAATTGCCTTTTGGCAAATCTTTATTTTTTGGCGGCATTCTACTTTCTTCTGACATATGTTTAAGGTCTTTAAATCCTTGGATGCGTTTCAAGGTCACAAAAGAATTGAAATCATCGAGTAGACGAAAAATCAAAAACGTCTTCGCTTAAGAGTTCTTTAGGGAGAAGTTACTGTTGAAGCTTTTGAAATTTTACTGTATAAAAATTTTGAATCACCATTGTAGTAGTTTCCAAAAAGAAATATTCGGTGTATCTGTAAATAGTATTTTTACTATGCGATTCTATTTCTGTGAAAAGTTTTAAATTGGAAGACTGAAAAGTAATTCCTTTTGAGTTCACTCTTTTAGTTAAATGAGTTTAAAATTCGTTTTAAGAAAACATTTAAAAGGTATTTTGTTATAAACATTATAATTCACTCGCATACATATTCTAAGCCGGTTAACTAAAAATGAATATATAATATTTTTACAATATCAAAGGGGCTATATGCTATTTTTCCCCTTTGAAAACGATTTTATATTATCGATTTAATACCACAATGAATAACAAATAAGGAATTAATGTCTATAAAAACGTGTATTTTTTAACTATAGATTTATCTTTCATCAGCAAACGTTAAAAATAAGATTCAAATACACACTATAACATAAAAAAAATGACGCATCAAGGAGGTGTTGTCTGATGGAGACAAAAATTGGCGGATAGGAAAATTATGTACCGAATAGAAAATCATTAAGATTTCAGTAGAATTAAATGATTTATTTCAGAGTAACACAGTTACAAAGTAACGAGCTCAATAAGGTGTTGACCTACTTCTAGCCTGGATGCAAGCTGCTACACTACATGACATAGAGTGATAAAGCTCACCTGATGGTCTCCTGTGGTATTTCTTGCCAAATTTGCTCCAATTGTCGGGGTAGATCATCAACATTCCCTGGAAGATGCAGTCGTTTTCCCATACTATCCCAGACATGCTCGGTTGGAGAGAGATCTAGCTGGCCAAGGAAGTGTTTTAGAAGCTGTAAGACAGTTCATATTAGCCCGTGCCGTATGTGGTCTGGTAATATCTTGCTGAAAAATAAAGCTAGCGTACTGCAAAAGGAACGGTAGCAAAACAGGTTTCAGAATGTCGTCGACGTACCGCTGTACTGTAAGTGTACCTCTAATAACGACCAAAGGGGTCCGGCTATCAAGGGAATTTACACCCCAGACTTAACTCCTGGTTGAGGGCCTATGTGGCTTGCAATAGGGAAAGCAGACTCGGCACGCAGACCTGGGTGTCTCCAGACATGTCTTCGATGTTCGTAAGGACGCAGTTGGAAGCGGGGTTCGTTGCTAAACATCATACGCTTCCAGTCAGCATCATTCTAACTTGATCGAGCAGAAACCACTTTAATCTCGCTCGACAGTGAGCAGGCATGAGTGGCAGGTGGTGTAGTGTTCGGTATGAGCTTAGATTTTGCTCTATCAGCCGTCTGTAATTGGTCATGGTGGACACTCGTGTGACGGTCGCACGTCTGATGGTTCATTTTCCATTCCATCGATGAATCAGGTGCTGGGACTGCTGATCTGACAATCACATTTTACCAACCCTATCTGTTGTGGCCCTAGGTCGACTGCTCCCTCAGGACGCGGAATTCTGCCATTGCCCACCCATTCTTGCTAGTGTCTTCTAATCGCTGCATTGCTTCGACCTATAAGACGAGCGATTCTCCTATTTGCCCAACTTGCCTCTTTCAATTCAATGATACGACCTCTTTCAAACTCTGACAGTTGCTCGTAATGAGCTCGAACCCTACGGTGAGGTATTTTTTCGGTCTTTTAAAGGTATCTTGATTCGCAATGCAGCAGAAAATTTGACAATCAGAATAAGAATCACTTATTTTATAAGTGATTCTTTGTTATTAAAAGAAAAATTAAGAATTCCTTAAATTAAGAAAATTAAGAAAGAATTATTAATTCCGTGTTGAGTGCGCAGTTCCAATGTGCTGTAGCTCCTAGTATTCATTCGTTGGACATCAAGTTTTAATCACTTCTAGTTCGGCTCAAATGTCTTTGCATACAAAATGTCGTTACAATTGGGTAACTCCTTCTTGGTGCGTTATTTTTTTTATATAGAGTGTAATTATATATAATGTAACAGAGCTCGTATTTTTGTTTGGATAAAATATTAATGTATCCAAAAAATAGCAGTCCTGTGCCTAATTAATGATTTATTTTAGTTGTGAGCCTCTTCTTCACATTTAATTTTGATGCAAAAATGACACTTGGCTTATTCATAAAATGTAAAGAGCAGTTTGAATTTCCAGCAAGAAACAAAGCCAAAAACCTACTTCGAATGTCCAGCATCGACTATTATACCCGAGAAAAACAGGGCAACTCCGAATTTGTATTTAAAGCAATTAAAAGAAGCTTTGTATTCTATCGTTACACACGTGATTTTGCGAAATAAAAATTTTATAGAATGAAAGTTGTAGTTAATACACGAGTGAAAGGTGGTTGGTAGAGTTTGGATGGGTTTTTAATGTAGAAAGTATGTCCAAAACGAGTAACCAAATTGTAAAAGTGATAACGTTAGTTCATTACACCTCCCTCCCCACTCTGCATATCTGTTAATAATAGTTTTCATAGTTTTTTCAAGTGTGTTTTGATAAAGTTTTAGTTTATCTATGGCTTCTCCTGTTGGCATTGACTCCACAGTGTCATTATTTTTTACACAAATTATATCATCAACACATGAAATTTCATCGTCTATAGTGCTTGCTTTGTGTTTGAAGACATCATGTAATGAATCACGTCTCTTAAAACGTAACATAAACTTTATTTTAAGACCATCATAGAGAGATCTACTGTTACTGCTCCCATGCTACCGAACCTTCGACTTTCACACAGTTCTTTGGAGGGTTTGTCATTAGCACTGTTTGGTTTCACAGGGACACATTTCACAGGTATGGTATGCACACTTGAAATCTCATTAATAGCAATTAAGTTCATTTCTTTTTCCATAAGTTGTTTTTCATTTCCATTTAATTTATTACTGCTTGATAAAGATATTATAATATAGATTAAATATCTGTATCAAGCAGTACTCACAGAATTAATTTTAGAATTAAAGGCATAATTATTAAGTGATACATCTATGTGAGAAAATAGCCTTCCGGTTTCGTTTCTTCACTGACGACACTCGTTAACACTGTCCGATTTTAATTCTACTACATGTGACAAATCAGTGGAAATAAATTTTGTCAATGTTCATTCACAAAAAGTGCTATATAACGCTCAGTACTTAAGTAACATACAGTAATTTAAGTACTCATTAATATTTATATTTTACTCAGTAAGTAAAAATCGTAACTATTTTATTTATTGTAATTTATTTAAATCTCCATAATAATAAAAATGGATTACAATTTATTATTTTATATTAAACCTTGCGCGAACCCCCTGAATGATATCGGGAACCCCTGGGAGTCCGTAAGGACCACTTTGTGAATCACTGGTCTAGATCAATAAAGAAAGAAAGATTTAATTGTAATATTATATTCGACAATTATTTCCCAGTTGATTTATCTAGCTATCAGGAAACGTTTATACACATTTTGTTTTTGAAAGTCGTAATGAAGATCAGTTACAAGACTGATGGCTTATGTATCAAATTATCATGCCAATGAAGTATAAATGTATGAATTGAAGACAGAATTTCTTGTAGCTTAGTATATAGCTTTATGTTGCAAAACTCACAACAATAAATAAAAGTAGCATCTTCATTCCTAAGACAAATGACTTTTTTTCTGCCTCAATAGGATGAAGAAACATAATAAAACAAAACAAAAATGTTAGTTTTCTAGTATATATTTCATTTTCGTGGCTCTTTTGTGACTCAAAAGCCTTACCTTTTGGTGTTTTCTTTATTATAAGCACTTTAATTAAAATTGCTTATACAAATGATAGAAAAATAACATTTTTTATTATTCTTTTAACCGAAACTAAATTTACTTATTTAAAAGAAGTCTTCATCAATTTAAGCAAACAGAAGTTTGATTCTAGCCACTTTTAATTTTTTTATTAAATGAGCCATATAAATTATTCTTCAGAGTATAAAGACGGAATATTTAATGAACTGCATTTAATATTGGTTTAATCATTTAAAAAGTACAAAAAGTCATCTGATTGGTAGTTTTAATCAAGCGAGATAAAAATGGAAGCTATTTCATGGGAACAAATATTCTATCGAAATTAAATATACAGCTGTTAATTAATATTTAATTTTGAGAAGCTGCTATTGATTTACAGAATTCTCTGAAAAAGAACCAGTTGATTTTATCATTAAGGGTGCTTTGAAATGCATTTTCCCCCAAATCCTGCTTTCCATGAGGAAAGCAGGAATTGTGAATCTTTCCAACTGTTATTTAACTTCAGTATCTTAAAATTCAAAATTTTTTTGTGTTTTAGTTCTAACTTTCAATTAGTTAAAAACAATATTTTCCTATTGCTTGATATTATCCTTCTTCAATTGAATCAATGATATAAAATAGTATGTGTTGCCAACTTTCCTCTTTTATAATTTATTCAACTTGTGTATTCTTATAAACGCTTAGGATCCACGTATTTTTTTAAAAAAAGGAAAGAAAAAATTCCATGAACTGTAAAAAAAAGTATGGTTTGTCTTTTAGAATTCTTTAGCTACAGTTTTCTTAAAGAGGGGAGTTATCTGTCGGCAACAATATTGTGGTTGATGACGTTATTAATCATCCTAATCAAGTCTTTCCAAGGAAACCATAGTTTTCCCGTTCAATTGCTTTCTGCTTGTATTCAATGTTTTTAGGAAACTACGCTATCTGGTTTACAAACACATATTAATGACGCCATCTACTACAGTATTGCAGTCACCAAATAATGGCTCCTCTTTCCTAGGAAGACAAACCTTTAATGTTAAATTTCATTTTTTCTCATATTCATCAGTCGCACTTGTCTGTGTTTAAATTCAAGATGACATTTCCCCGAAACGATTATTTTATAAAAGAAAAAAGACTTTTACAGAGATTTTATCAGTCTTCCAACAAAAAGTTTAAGCAATGCCCCTTTTACTTTTTGGATAGATTCGGCGATGTGAGAGGTGCGTGGCGAATTTGGTGACAAAAGGATGTTTTCAGAAAATGCTAGAATCTAGGCGATATCTCAACTAGAAAAAAGTTATGGACTTTTTCTGAATTAACCCCGTGACTTCACATCTAGCCCAATCATCTATAAATAATGAAGAAATGCGATGCCGGGGAGATCAATCAGGAAACTGAGTGGACATTAGCTTAGTGAATCTGCCGTGAAGTTATCGGTAAAGTATTCGAGAGAATCCACCGAGAAGCAATCCTTAATCGCGGAAAATGGTTGCAGTCTCTCTTAGAAGTATTGCTGCGGAGATTTGTCCATGGTGCAAACTACACTGGTGTGCAAAACTTAAGCAACAATGTTAAATTTCAGACAGATAGCCATGAAATTGCAGAAAAGGGGTTATTGTGATCAATACAATAAACACACAATTCAGTAGAAAGGTGATGCGTATGCAAACGTCATAGGAAATATGAGTGTAAGTAAAAGGCGAGTGGTCGCAGCTCAAGATTACAATAAAAAGAAGAACTGAGGTACAATTAAATATATTCGCTGCAAGGGCAAGTGAGTTTTTCCGTGAAATATGGCAAGAAGAAATCACCTGGATGACTTCACACGAGAAAGAATAATCGGAAAGTTGGATGAGAGGTGTAGTTTGAATAGTGTCGTTGGTGAGTGCGGAACAAACAAAAGTGTCGTTTAGCAAGCTTGGAAAGCCTTCTAAACCATAGATACAGCTGTTAGAAAAGTTGGGGGTGGCCGCCCTAGGAAAACAACTGCAGTGGATGACCTATATATTGTCCTTCAGGAGAAAAGAGCCCGATACCAATCATTGCTCAGTAACTGTGCACAGAAACAAAGTGACATGTGTCGTGGTTTACTGTGACCAGACGCTTTCACGAAGGTTGTTTATTCTCCCACCGTCCTGAACGCTGAATCCCTTTGAAAGTTGACCATCTGAAGAACCATTTACTGTGGTGTGAGGAGAACAAAAACTGGACATCTCATCAATGGAGTCGTGTCCTCTTTACATATGAGAGTCGTTTCAGAGCCACAAGCGATTCTCAAAGCTATTTGATTTGGTGAGAGGTCTGGACACGGTTTCATCCCAGTAAGATCACGGAAAGAGACCATTACGATGGTCCTGGAGTTGTCGTATGGGGAGGCATTTTATTGAACGGGCGGACTGAGCTCCACGTTTTCGACAGAGGTCTTGTAACCGGAGATCACTATTGTAAGGAGGTGATTCTTCCCCATGTGCGTCTGTTCAGAGGTGCTATTATGACAACGCAGGGCCACACCAAATTGCCGATGTTTAGCAGTTGCTGGAAAGTGAACATATCATTCGAATGGATTAGTCTGCATCTTCCTTTGATTTAAATTCCATGGAACATATGTGGGGTGCTTTGGAGAGACGCCTTGCGGCACGATTACATTATCTGGAGAACACCCAGCAACTGAAACAGGTGCTGATGGAGGAATAGGTACGAAACAACCATTGCAGAAAGGGGAGGTCATATCTCATTCTAAGGAACATATGCTGGTTTGTTCTTCCTCTTGCACAGATAATCATGTATAACGATACAATGAGTTTAATAAAGCCCTTTTTTGTTTGATTCCTTACTATATTATATTCATTTTTGAGTAAATATGCTTTCGACATCGATAAAGTACAAAATACTGTCTCTCATTTCTGAATTCCATGATTCTCAATACTTATGGCAATAAAACACTTGTTGCTTAAGTTTTACATATCAGTATAATAAGCTGGTGAACTGAACTTTGCTTATTCAACTTTGGCTGACATTACAAGTGCTGTTTTTGTTCCTGTACCCGTGTCGTTATTCAATGCAAAAGTTTTGTTTCCAATTTGTGCTATTATTTATTCAAAGTATTGCTACCTGTGTATCATCCTGTCTTGAATAGTTGTAAATAAATCATCATTTGCCTATCGAATTGGTTTTATTCATTACACCCACACGAGAATTAGAGAATTTTTTTTAACAATACTGAAAATAACCTGTGTTTAAGCAAATGATTTTAAATATATTTTAAACAAAGTCACTCCGTCACAAAAATAGACATAGGGACATTGCATTTTTGTTCCCAATACTTTTTTAACTTGCTCGTGAACGAGTCACACTATGCTTAGTACGCCAGCAGCAGATCTTTGAAAATGTTCTGGTTTAATTTTGTTTTTTTTTATATAATTTCATTCGCCTTTTTAAATGCATAATATACAATAATATATAATAAATATGTAATAAAAATAGATATAGAGGATTACTTATTTAATTATTCATTTTATTTCAATCAATCGCTTAAACAAAAAAGGTTCTTGTATATTCATCCCCTCCTCTTTTGGTAATAAAAAAAAGATTTAAATCAGTCCTTAATGTTAACTGAGAGGGGGAAAAATCATCTCATTACCTTACAATCATGACAACTAAGCAAATACCTTATTTCTTCTTCACAAATTTAATGCAATGTTTTAATATGTTCGAAACGTCCAATTTAAGAAGCGTTAGTAAAATTAACTAATTCAAAAACAAACATTAATCAAAATTTTCAACTTTATTACGGACAAGCATTGCTTTCAACTTTCCGCAATATTTTCCATTGTTTCCCGAATGCAAATTTAAGATTAAATTTGAGATCAGTCCAAAATTAAAGGAATATTGTATCTAAATGAATAAAAATATTTTATTCTTTGACGTATTTCATGTATTTGTATTTTAAAAACCTACTAAATTCATTCGAGTTTTAATTTAAAAATTTGATACTTAAATATAATCACATATGTTGAAGAATGAAGGGAGTAGAGTAGTGATGGGAATCAACCGAATCGCTTCAGATGACAAGAATTATTTGTTGAATTTTATTATATGAAAAGCACATAGCATCAGAGGTCATTCTATTTGTATCATCTAATTCGCATATTTACACTGAAACAGTGAACTGATAGTTAAAATATTTGAATCATATCACTAGAGTAGATGATATGCAAGGGATACCATAAAAATCAGGATTTCTTAAAAATTATACATTAATTTTTTTTTTACAAAATAAACTTTTCACTTTGAAAATACTCTCAATTATAATTAATGGATTCAACAAATCGGTGACTCCGTTGTTGGAAAATTGTTGATATTCATTTGCAGTGACGAGTGATACATCCTTTTAAATTTTTCTAGGCAGCTATTACATTTTTGCTGGATGGTCAGAACTCGAGGTTTATATTGGTCAGCGATCCTTCTTAATAAATATTCTGCTAAAATTCATTGAACTGAGAATTCGAAGACAATCCAAAAAACTCCGCTAACTGCTTATTGGACTGTCGATGGTCTTCAAGACCGCATTTTCCCGACATTTTCATCTGTTTGGACAGTTGATGGATCAATATGTCTTCAATCGATCAGTCCAGAGCAATATGTCTTCAATCGACATGTCATAATTTATCGAATAAGAAAATTACTCGTACGCTTGAATTTTTTCCAAACAAGGTGCTAAATTTCATAATCGAGGATTCATTTCACTTTTACCTCTTATTCTAATAATTGAGGAGAGAGCAAAATAATTGTGGTGGAAAAATTCATCATGGGTTGATAAATCCTCTATTGGTGACACAACAGGCAGTATTAAGGTGTCAGAATCTTATATATATAAAAGCGAAATACCACTGACTGACTCATCACGAGATCTCAAAGACCATACAACCAATTCACTTGAAATTTAGCAGAGTTACTCATTTTCTGATGTAGACGCTCACTAAGAACGAATTTTAATGAACTCTTATCCAAAATGTAATTTTCATCCGTTAATCTACTCTTATCCGTCAGTTATGTAATTTTGGCGACTTTATCGCCAAAAATGATATGATTGACGCCAAACGGAATATATTTTTTTCTATGTATACTGTGTATTGTCACCCATTAAGTTTACTTGGTGAGATTTGCGCATGCGGAATGGAAAAATACCAAATAATTCTATATATTGAAGCGCTAATGGAGGATTGGTAAGATTTTGGTGAAGGGGCTTTTTATGTGAAATTTCGTACATGTCGAAAATAGGAAACGTGCATATTTAGTGATAGAAATAAATGAGTTTGGAATAAATTGAGTTTCTGAATTTGGAGTGTAGTTTAGCTCCAAAACTTCGCGAGATTTTGAAAAATACTAAAATAGCGACTTTTTACGGAGTAGCACACACGCAAGACAATCTTCGTTTAATGGAGGACCTCGCTACATGCATGAACGAACTGAAGAGGCTATAACATACGTAAGATATTTTGGACGTCCCAACTTGCACGACTTATTTTTAGGATTGCAGTCACTAAATGGTCAGAAATCAAAATGTCTTGAGGCAAGGACAAAAATCTTATGATAGACACGATGCCATTGCGAGGATATTTCATTTGAAAGTTAAACATATGATGAATCTTCTGACAAAAAGTTTCTTCTTTGGCAATACTAGGTAAAACATGTATATGGTGGAATGAATTTTATCCATATTATATATATATGGGATGACTTTTTACTTAATTTTTTTTTTTATTTTTCTCATATATTTGAATGTCGAGGATAACCATTATTACAGACAATAAATTTCTTAATATTTTAAATTTAGATTATCATTAAAGTTTTAAAAATTTAAAATTTTCTTGATGTCTTACGTATAGGTCCCAAAATATTATATTATCGTCTTTCCAGCAAAGCGCGCGGGTATCAGCTAGTACCGATATATGGCTTTAACTGAGGAGATTCGTAATACGCAAGATCCAGCAGCGTTAGTCTAAGAAATTTTTGGTACCTTTTCATAAACGCCTGTTATTTTAATAAATGTTGCTTTTCATTTTCAATAAGAATAATTGATTACCTTATAAAAACAAAATTTGTTTTTTTTTTCTCTTTAAGAGCTGAATTCCAAGTACTATTGTGAGCTAGTTAAGTATATTTTTTTAATAAAGTGATTTTTAAAAGGTTATAAGACTTAAATAGAAATAATCTGTCAAGAAATAGAACTATTTTCATCTTAAAAATTACGTATCGTTCTTTTTGGCAAAGAGTATGATGCCGATACTTTATAACAATAACGTCTTTGAAGCAATTTCATTCCACTTTGTCTGGACGTCTAGACAGTATGTCGTACATTAATTCTTTTTTGTTCCTATTCTAAGAAATGTGTTCAAAAATTAAACAAAAATTATTTAACAGATATTTACCTTTATATTAAATGTACGCAATATTCAATCATTTCGTTTTTCGTTTGTAAGTTCTCCATTATTTTAAGTGATTCTCTGAATTATTTTTTTCTTTTTTTAAGATACAAAAATCTACTGAATTCCTATGAAGAGATTAAAGATGAATATTCTGATAAAAAACAATCTGAATTAATTGTTTTTTAGATAATTTAAAGAATGAGTAATAAAAATTAAAAGCGCCAGACTGAAAATTTTTCCAGAATAAGATAACATGATTTATGAAAAAAAAATTGAAAATACAATAAATAACAGTAATATGTGTTACTCATATTTATTTTAAAATAGTTATCTGATTTTAAAGAATATTTGGAAATAAATTCAATTATAATTTTATTTGTTTACTTTACAAGATATAATATATATATATATATATATATATATATATATACCAATATAATACAAATTTATAGAAGAATTTAAATAATTCATATATTTGTTCTGTTATTTATTTTACTTAAGACATCCGCTTGTGGAAATCTGATTTTGAACATCAAAAGAACAAAAAAAATAAAACAAAATTCTAAAATATATATGTGTTATTATAAGAATGAAATTAGGAAACATTGAAGAATTTTCAATACCCCGTAAGAATAAAATTTTGATAGTATGGTCACTTTTAACAATATTTTGTGTTAAAAACAAAAACTTGTGCTTAATACTTATTTTTGTAATTAAGCTAACCAATTCAACTACGTCTGAAGCGTTCAAATAATTGTTCTTTCAGCAACGTAAGAACTAAAACCTTACATGGTAATATTTTTATAATGAATTCAAAAATTATTTCAAGAGAAAATGAAATTAGCTATGTTTGTCAAATTTCGAACAGTTTCAAGACTTGGTTGTATCAGACCAGAAAAAAAAAGTTATCTTCTGAATGTAGAGAACATTATTTGCGTGAGCGGAAAAAAATTGATTGTTCCTATTGACTATGTAGGAAAATTTGATGTCTATGAAAACACTAGAAAAGATCACCGTACGAGCGGGAAAAAGGGATCAAACCAAAAGATGTGTCCATCATTATAGCCTTTGGATTTGCTAATAATATCCAAAAACAACAAAACAAAACCTTCTAAGTTTGTAAAAGTTGAAAACCCTCCTTTACAATGTGATAGCTATGTTAAGCAAGGAGTTTTCAGACCTAGGTACTCTGTTTTCTCTCCAGTGCTAAAAAGAAGTGCAAGATACTACAGCAGCACTTAGTACAATTATTCTGTGAGTACTGAGTATATTATTACATATTATTTTCTCTCTGTGTGTGGAAAAATGGGAAGAGTATGTGCCGAAATGGGTTCTTTAAATACTATTCCTGTAAAAAGAATGTACAAAGTGTCGAAGAAAAAACCTTTATATCCTTTCCATGAAATCAACTTTATTCTATGTAGAAAATATTGTTACCGATAAATTAAGCTGATGGTCAACGATCTTTTGTTATTGCTACAAAACTAAGGAAATGATTTTAATTGAGGATCGAGAAACGTTGACCGAATTCATCATACTTCCAGAAGCAACTAGAAATATGATTCTTCTTTAAATAGATTTCTTAGAATCTTCAGGTATTGTACTAAAATCCAGCGTTCTTAAATAGTAAGTATAAACAAAAATAATAAGACATTTTTAACACCATAACAAGGAAATTTATTTACATTAAATTGAAATGTTATTTCTTAGTTACAAAATCATATTCTGAATTATAACTTTTATTAACACAATAATTCCAAAATTAGACAAAAATCTCCTGGAAAATGCACCTAATGTTTTAATTTTATCAATAAGGTTGCTCTCTATCGATTCCCATTTATGCGTCGTTTTTAAATTAAGATCAACTAATAAATTCTTAGCTTACCAATTCACTCACTTGATTCAATCACTTCACAAAAACAGACGATTCTCATAAGAATATCACCGAGAATTCGTTTTAAGCCAGAAAACTAACTAAGACACTTCAATCCAGATTATAGATATCTAGAAGCAAGTCAACCTCCTTTCATTTCCCTTCAATTCTTTACCATTTTTATACCATTATCTCTAATTCATTTCACTTCTATCTTTATATAATTTACTTAATCACGTTCAAGTGACGATGCCGACATTTCATTTAACAATCGCACTGTCCTTTTATTGATTTATTATTACCATCACACTTAACAGCAACACGAGTGCTGTTGGCGACAGACCTCCCTAATTTGAACCTCCATGACTGAGCAGGCACCTCCTCTTCAAACTCCCACACCAATCCAACAGAAAGATTTAGAGCAATGACAGATTAGCAACGATATATTACTTCATTGAAGAAAAAGAACTTTCCACAAAGAAATTTTTCTTCTTCAACGTGATTCATTGTGTTTTAAAATCGTTTATTTAGTTTGAGTTTCATTACTTTGTAAGATATCTTTTGGTATTGTATACGGTTTTGTATTTTGATATCATATACGATATTTTCTTTTCAGACAAATCTCTTACGTATTTTGAAAAAATACATGAGACTCGGTGTTAATTCAAATATTTAAACTACACAGGAAAAATATTTTTTGCTTTTTAAACATTGTTAAAATTAGTATACTTTTAATAATGTGTACTTGTAAACGTAAAAATAATAAAATCTTTTATTTACTTCTATGGATAGATTAACACAGAGATATGTGGAACATTACACATCTTTTGTTTTCTTAAGAAACCCAGATTCTTTAATTTGCATGCAAAATATATACGAAGAATAAAATGAGTTTTAGAATGCAAGTGGGAAAAATATAAAAATACAATTTAATCTAAATTATCTTGGTAATTATTATATTTTTCTTTTCTTTCTCTTTTTTCAAGAGGAGTGAGTTATATTAATCTTGGTTTTTAATTCTTTTACCCCTCCCTTCTGTTGTATAAATAAAGAAAAATAAGCATTTTACGATATCTTTGAGGGTTATTTACTTTTTGAGAACCTATTTAAAGTAATTACTCTTTGTCTTTTTTAGCTTTTGGCATCAAGTCTTTTTTGTTTTATCCATTATTTTGTTGGTTTCAAGGGTACATAGTCTTATTGTAATAACATTTATAAACTGCATAAAAAAGTAGGACAATAGTACGAAAAAAAATATTCATGTTTATTTTTTCATCTTGAAAATTAGAGGAACAATAGTTCTTTTTTTAAAAAAAAAAATATTCATATTTATTTTTTCATTCTGATAATTTTGTCAGAAATATGAAATAAATAAGAAAACTAGAAATAATAAATCATGTGTGTGTGTGAAAGAGAGAGAGAGAGAGAGAAAGAGATTGATCTGTTGAATAAAGTTTCTTACAATCACAAATCTGTAGGAAAAAATCTCTACTAGACTGATAAACGTCGTCAAACCTTCTTAGAATCCCTTCATATTATACCATGTGAGTTATCACTTGATCTGGAGAAGATATACAGGGTGTTATGAAACTCAGGTGCACACACTTAAGGGGTAATAATTTTCACCGTACTCTTTACAAGCGAAGAAAAGGCAGTGCACCGTTAGACTGAGTTATAATGTGTGCATAAAGAGCGAGATTTCTTACATGTCGTCATTTCTACTGAGGATTTCAGGATTCATTTTAGTTACATACAGTAATCAAGAAACTGCCAAAGCTTAAAAAAAATCTTGAAGCCTACTGTGGTTTCATTACTCGTATGGCATACAAGGTGTTTCGAAACTCAGAGCAAAAGTTTTTAGGGAAATAGAAAACATCTATACCAGCTATTTTGACAGTACAATGCATAGGCAAAGAACAAGCTATGTACCACAAGACGGCGATCTAATGAAAAGCATAAAGTGCGTATTTTCTTACACATCGTCAGTCTAGTGCCCATAGTTGCTGTCTTCAGGTGGTTTTCATTCATTCATGGGTTCGGTTTCAATGCCACTAAAGTCCCGCTGTGTAGATGGGGTTAATGCACGTTAAATCTGTCGAGGCTCAAAGTCCTATCGATAGAGTAATGTGAACCCCCACTTTTATTAAAACGGTGAAATCGATTTTCTTATTGTCCATTTATTTGTTGAACTTTGAAATGTAAGATAATGTTGATACATAGAGAAATCCTTGTTCCACTTCATTTAATTACCTCGAAGAAGGATAACTCAAATTACCATCGGTCTGCAGAGGTCATCCCAAAGACGCTGTATTAGCATAAAATTCGGAGTTCAAGCTGGCCATTCCATTCATTCTCATTTGAATTTTTAGGTAATCTTCTACAAGCCTAGTTTGGTAAGGATTGTTATGTATCATCCATTAAGATCAATTTGTCTCCTATAACATCAGATGATGAATCTATCCTAATGGTTGATATGGAGCTATGATTTTGGCCCAATATCTCACAGCAGATTTCCTCCATGGAGTAAATACAATTCATTATGATCAACTCAGAAAGATTTCACCTACTTATTTAATATGAAAAAGAAAATAATCCTGTACAGTCACCGTTCACTTAAATCAATTAAAATTATTTTAAATATAATGCATTGTAACATGAGGGTGTACGATGATTGGTTTATTTTTCTTCCCATTTATGTTAATTTTCACTTATAGCAAAATTAATTTTTAAAAATATTTTGTAACAATTATGAATTTTTCTCTTTAACTTCTTTTGAAATTAAAGAATTTCGGTTGAGGATTGAAGTACCGTATATTTCTGCAAATAAGATGATAGTTCAGTTATAAAAATGTCTTCAAGATCAGAAATTGTCTTATAAAGAGGAAGCAAAAAATTAGATTAAAATTTATATAAATTAATACCATTATAGCATAAAATATCACTCCTGAAAGTATTTAAAATTCTACAAAATACTCATACTCTTCATCTGAGGCAGAGGTCTTTGACCTATATTCCGCGGAACCCTAGCGGTTCCCTGGAACTTTGTAAGGGTTCAAGAAGTGAACAATTTTTGCTCGATCAAAGAGCCAAAATTTTAGTAAAATTTTAAATTTGTAAAAGATTGAATTCTTAAATGCAGTTTGCGTGTAAAAATAAATTCAAATAAATATTTTATGGACAAAATAAAATCTTAA
The DNA here is from genome assembly GCA_019974015.1 of Nephila pilipes. NCBI lineage: Eukaryota > Metazoa > Arthropoda > Arachnida > Araneae > Nephilidae > Nephila > Nephila pilipes. Next base: position 25,446 of record BMAW01080332.1, read on the forward strand.
ATTTCGTAAAAGTAACTTGCTTCAAATATATTAATCGAGACACATTAAATCATATATTAATCACCGTTTCTTTATCACAAATTGCTATATCGATCGTCACTTAGTTGAAACTAAAATTTAGACAAATTAGTTACTATGCATTTTTGGAATACACATTAGAGAAGAATATCCTGAAAATGAAACATCTGTCATTTGTTTCAACCTATGTATGTGAAAAAGCTTTCTCTTTATACACTGCAACTAAAACAAAATACAGAAACATATTGGATGCTGAAGAGGACATCATGTTTCAGATTTCAACAATTATTCTAGATGTTAAAATACTTTGCAATGAAAAACAATCACAGCCAAATTATTAACCTTCCAGCAGGCGGGAGTATGTGAGAGATACATTAGATATCAATTTCGTTTTATATCTTTATACCAGGTTGCACTACGAGCTCCTTTCTTTAGCTATTCTTTCCTCTTTTTTTGACCTACTTTCAGTTATTGTTTGAGTCATTGAGGTGTTAATAGGATTCTCCAAATCTGCTTTTTATATTTTAGATACGCGTGACCGTTTCAAGTTTTTGATGTATCTGATTTTCTTTGTCATTATAAAATATCTTTATTGTTTTAGATGACTATTATTCTTAAATAAATATCATTTAATTAAAATATGCTTATTGATCCTTTACTAATAACAACCAAATTTTACCATTGACACTCTCAAATACAGTAGCGTATCTAAAATATACGAGTGACCTTCCACGGTAGTATAGAGGGAGCGCCCGCTGAAAGGTTAAAAAATACTTTTTATGAATTTGTTATAATTTAAAATATTGTTGCTTTGATTTATTATTGATAGAACACGTTTTAGAAAACAAAAAAAGGCCATTAATTGCCTTTCCATTCAGTATCTTATTAAGATGTTTTTAATGTGATAAAATAAAGATGCAGCAATAATTTTGTAAATTTGAGTAGGATAAAGCTTTGATATCCTATTTTTTCTGCTCATTGAGCAAGAGATTCCTTCAAAAAAACGATGAGCTTAAAGGGTTCCCCAAAGCATAAAAGGTTGAATACCACTGATCTATGGCAAATAACTCCTGAAGTACATCCTCACTTTTATTGTTGAGAAGCTCTTCACAAGGCTCCAATCTATACCTTGGGAGGTGACTTCCGCTTCGTCCCGTAACAAATCTTCTTCATTGCATACACGGAGAAAAAAGAAATACTCAAAAATGAATACCTAGACGTACTCATTTTGAAATGAGTATGTTTGTATCAGATTTGAGCGTATACCTTTATCGAATGTGAACATTACAAGTATTCAAAACCAAAAAAAAAATGGGAAATCAGCATTCTCAAAAAATTATTACAGATATAAGGACTATAAAAGTTCCTTTTATATACTGACTACGTATTTTACAAAGTGGGTTTCAAAAACAAATATGGTTTGCTTTAATATTTCGAACTATATTTCGTATTTACCACGCTACACGCGGTAAATACAGGAATATTAAAATGAGTATGTACGCATACTCATTTTCGCGTCTGTGTTTGTTTACATTTTTTTTCCCAGTGACTCGCTCACAACTACAGAAAGATTCTTTATGTTAAATAAGATATAACAATGTTGTTGAAATGTTATTGATCATGATTTTCTGATTTATGATTTGAAAATGATTTTCTGTGAGTAGTTATTTGTGCTTTGCAGGTGTTTTTTTGTCTGTATTCACATTACATCGTAATCGTAGCTTAGTGACTTCTTACTTTAATTTGCATTAAAATTATTTTCGGTAAAATCGAACTTTGATGGATCCCCTTGGCGATTTTTTTGAGATGGCGCCAAAGCGGGTGTTTCAAACTCGGAGCTTCCGAAAGAGAAAAAAAAAGATTGCGTCGTGCCTGGAAGGCAAATGAAGAACCAGAATGACACCAAGGCGGGTATTTCAAATGAGAAGCAAGAAAAGATGACGTTGACATCGAATCCCCATTTACAGATTTTATAGGGTTACCATAAACAAACCTGCATGGTAACCACATTAGCGATTTATCGCCAAAAGAAAGTTAAAGTTCGCCAGGCCCCCTCCTACTTCGATTCAACCGAATTGAATCGGAAGTTTTGTAACAAAAACTTCATAAAGTGTAAAATAATATATAAGATGAAGAAAATGATACTTGCAAATAAATGAGCGCTTATTTATTTCCCTGAAAATTTTAATTGATTTATATTTTTCTGTTTAAAATTCATTTTCGATACAACAACAGTATCGGAAAATAAATTCAAAACATACTCACTGGATTGTTTGATTCTCATATTTGATGCAGTAACAGATTCACAAATGAATACATGACACTCATTTTTCTATTCCACACTCATAATTGATACAAGATTATATTCAGAAATGAGTATGTGAAGTTTCCATTTTGAGTACGTACAAAAATGAGTATGTGCGAGACTCAAATATGAGTACGTTGGGATCGGAACTATTTTGAGTATGTGACGTATTCAAAAGTGAGTACGTGAAGTTGCCATTCTGAGTATGTGCTTGTTACTAAATTGAGTATGTGCGAATCTCAAATTTGAATATGTTGGGATCGGAGCCATTTTGAGTATGTGAAGTATTCAAAAGTGAGCACTTTCTACTCGATTTTGCATACCCGTTTTTCGCAGTGTAGTGTTAGAAATCCCACACTTTTTGAAGGATTAGCTATAGGTAGTTATAGTTCGTGATTTGGCAAGCGTTTCTATAGGCAGTGCTCTTGGGATTTACTGTCTTTGAAGAAAACGAGTGATGCATCTCCTGGATACTATAGAGATCCTTCTCTATTTTCAACCCTCCTTCTTGTCAACCAATTTTTCTACTTTTTTTACATTATTTTCAAACATCTAGATTACAGTTACATCTTGTTTAGTGCAGCATAGTCACATCCGTCTCTCGCGCCATTAAACATTTTCACACACTCTAGGTAATGCTGCCAGATGTAAGAAAGCAAACTTGTTTTAGATTGATTTAATTTATTGTTTATCATCCTCTCCTTTAGAAGTAACACGGATTATTGGCGACGAACCTCGCCATTTTAAACCTCGGTCAAATGGCGAGGAAGGCACCTGAGCCCTTTCCAATTTTCCAGATCATACAATTGGAAGGACTTAGAGCCTCAACAGATTTAACGTGAATGAGACCTGTTACACGATGGGTTTTTAATAGTATCAGGATTCGAACCTGGATCATCAGGACTCGATAAAGCAACACCGGCTATGAGATCGTTACAACACCACTTGCTAGGTACTTAATAGGCAGTGCAACCAGATACAAAAAAAAATAATACTTGTTCTAGATGATGATTGCTAATCTAAACTAAATTCATAGGTCATTGATGCTTTGGGAGGAGGGATCGTCATATAGGACAAATGTATGCTAAAACTGTAAACCTTTCACGAAAATTAATTCATCGTCTTTTCTGAAGGTCTTCTTATCTGCAAAAATATGCGGTAAATTCATATAAAATACTGAGCATATTTTAACCAGTAAAATGAGTATATTTTTAATTCGTCAGTTATTTAAAATTCAAAAAATGATAAAATGAAAGGTTATATTATTCAGAGTTTTAAAAAAAAATACGAGGATAAATTCTTGTGTGTGTGTATATATATATATATATATACAAGATATTTCTTCTTAAAATTGTTTCTTTATAGGCATATTTTGGGCGGTAGCCTAGTGGTCAAGGTCGTGGGCTCGCAGCCGGCGGTTTTCGTTCAGTCGCGGGTTCGATCCTTGACCGCCAAAGACCCGCCGTGTAGCCGGGGCTAATGCACGTTTAATCTGTTCGGGGCTCAAAGTCCTCCCATTGGCATGGTGTGGATGTTAGGAGAGGGGGGTGCCAGCTCAGGTGTCGTCCTTGTCACTTGACCGTGGATCTAAATTACGAGATCCGTCGCCAATAGCCCTCGTGTTGCTTCTAGTGCGATGTTAATAAAAACTAAACTAAACTATAGGCAGATTTGGGCTCAAATAATGTATGATAATACTATAAACTACTAATTGATTGCATTTCTTATATTTCTTTAATTATTCTCTTCAGTAAATGCAAAATCTTTGCTTAACATTTAACTGTTGAAGAGCTAGAAAATTCCATGTTACTTCTTTTTGGAAAGCATATATCTATTCTAATTGGGCGATATCAAGTTTTCGTATTTTAATCGCTTAATAGAAATGTAAAAATTTGTATGAATCAATCCATGTAATTTTAGAGTATAATTTAATATTATTTATAATTATTAGATAAATAGTTTAGCCATTTATAATATGGGAATAAAAATTTATATTAAAATATTGTTATACTACATATAATGTGCATTTAATTAATTATTTAATAATTTCTGTTACATAGTAACAGTTTTTATTAATATTTTAGTTATCATATATATTTAATATGCATAACATATTAGTATTAATGCATTATATGATAATATAATTATTAACACCACTTTCTGTTCTTATTATATTACAATACTTATTTTTATTATTAATAGTATAATTACTTTTATTTTAATCATTATAGGAAGATAAAATTTAAATTTAAATATCGTGTTCATTTTTATCCAAATCAGTGATTTTCTTTACAATAAAGTTAAAAATCATATTTTTTTTAAGTATCATGTGTGAGTGGAATTGCTTGATAAAGTCACCATTTATTTCCCCTTTCTCCAGAAATTATATTAATTTTCAAAAATATATGGCTGTGGTAAATGTCTCTTAAAATTCTCATTCGATTATAGTAGAACTTATTCAAAATTTAGAATAATTCTCTTGCATAAATTTGTTAAATTTTCCAAGTTCCTTTAAATCTGAATTTAAATATACATACAAGAATTCTATATTCAAAACCTTTATTTACAATTTGAAATTGTGTTTTAAAGTAAACACAATTTCGGTGATTGGTTATGTAATTATTGAATACATTTTTACTTACAGATTCTTAATTTTGTAGCTTTAAGAATTGGAAAATGCATTTCAAACCTCTTCACATAAACTACTTCAAAGCATTCAAAAGCGTTTAAGAAATAAAGGTAATTTGAATTTTCCTTCCAAAACAAAAGAAAAGTAATTTTGCATGCAATGAAAAGAAAGCCATTCCGCTCAAAGTCCTCTTCGAGAATAGTGTCTGACAGTTTTCTGCAGGCCTAGAAATCACCAGAGACCAAATGTCTTAAATATTTTCGGAATCTTAGCATTCCAATAAACAAGCTCATGCTGTGAAATAGAATGAAGAGAGTGAAAAGAGAAAAATAGTTTGTACTAAATTGCTTTGGAAGAACATTTAAATGCATTTTGTTGGAACCGAATATTTGCTTTGGGACCTTTGGGATAAGGAAGCACTTTTTTTCAAACTAGAAACAATTTCTTGACATAAAAAGATCTCGCTTCACAAACATACGTGGCAAGAAATTTTACAAATAAAAGTGAGAAAGTTTGCGGCATTGATAGCAGCAAATTTGTCGTTTTTGAGTCTTGTTGAGACGATAGTTAAAAATAAAATATTATCGTATTTAGATATTTATTGTTTTTCAAAAATCATAAATTATTTGAAAATACTGATTTACGGCTGCTTCTCACATTTTTAGAGAAATAACACAATTTTTTTATGATTTTACATGCAATGATTTCATGACTTTGATTTTACTGCAAAGTTTGACCTCATTAATCTATGTAAAGTATTCGACATTATTTATTTTAGGCTCCCTTTCAACACCCATAGTAATAATTAACCCTTTGTTCTATTGAAAAAATGTAACCAATTAAGATGAAATTATTTTGAATTCGAGCTTCTTACATGTATTAATCTTATGTTGATAGAAATAAACTTAAGAAAATTATAATCAGGCGTACGATACATTGATAAATAGTTAAAAGAAATATATAGATATATTCATATGATACTCTTAATATTATTATATTTTTTGAAAAGAGAAAAACTGTGTAAAATATGTGGTCGTAGAACGTTTTGATGTTTCTAATCTATTTTTATGATCTACATTTTTTTAATTTAAAAGCTTCTAGAAAACGAACAAAATAATAAAATAGTTTCAGGATTGTATTAAAAATATTAATAAACGAATACATTAATCATATCGGAGATTTATATTAAAAATATAATATGTGTAAATATTTCCGAAATGATCTCAAAAACTGAAACGGAATCGATTACTTATAAACAAAAGATTCCGAAAGATATGCTGTCAAATTGATTTTTTCTAAAAGCGTTCAAGGATTAAAAATATCTGGAAGAAGAAAAAATTTAAGTTTTAATATTTCTAAGAGAAATACTATGAATAAAAAATCGAAATAATTTATAAATGTATAAGCTGTTGATAGGAGACCTAAATTAGAGTTTTATGTATTTGTTTGACTTAAAAGAAAACTCATTTCGAAAAAAAAAACTAGTAATGAAGCATTCGGTAACGTAGCATGTATCATAAATTTTTTCTCACTTATAATAATTTCTTTGAGAGCTCACAAATTTACTTGAAGGAGTTGTTAGAGGAGTCAAAAAAGCGAAACATTTCACATTTACAGAAGTATTTTACTTGACAAATTTTTTTGTAATACAACTGAGAACTTGCAGTAAAAAATAATCATAAGACGAAGCTTTCCAATAATTTGTCAGTTTTCCAGTGAAAAATATTTTAGTGCATAACTATTAGTCTGAGATGGCAAAAGCTCAGATTAATATGATTCCTGTTTTGAAATTATCAAACGTGACTCAGATTTTTCCATTAAAACTGTAAGGCAATTGAACTTGCAGAAAATAAGAATTAAACCAAGTTCTTTCCAAAATAATTTCAGTTCTGAAAAATAAACTATTTTTGTACATAGTTCTTAGTCTGAAGTGGCTATTACTTAGATTGATTAAAATTCCTATTTTGAAATTATCATGTGTGAATGAGACTTTTCTGTAGAAATTGTTACAGATTATAATTATAATTTTTATTTTACTACATGTCCGACGACTTAACTGGTACTTAATGGTCTGGTAAAGATTTTCTGTTCTGTTCCAGAAGGAAGTTTCAAAAATAAAGGCGACAGTGAAATCGATGATATAAAATTTTGAAAATATTAATTTATCATTTTTTAAAAATAGATTCAATAGATTTATAATATGATAACTTGGTGTATAGTAACAAATTATGTTATTAACTTTTTTAAAAAAAGATTTCTTATGAATATTTATTAGTGGTATTATCTTAAAAGCACTGAAATTTATTTAGTTAATTAATTTATTAAATGTATGTCTCAGGCAAAGGACGTAAAAAGAAAACCATCATGCTATAAATTACTAAAAGGTGATATTCAAGAACTTGTGTGATGAATACCATTTATAAAAATATCAAATAAAACTTTATTAACAGTTTCATACCAACATCGAAAAAATATTAAAGATATTTAATGCGAATGCTATAAATGCTAGTTATGCAGAAAAGTTCTACTCAATTTTGAAATAAAGGAAAATGTTTTCCTCACATATATTAACATTTACTGAATGAGTAATTTCCATCGTTATTCATGATCTCTTACCAGTTTAATCACCTCAAAAGCGACCTTTATGCAATTCATTGTCTGAATCATATTGACTGATTGTTCATTAGCGTAGAACGTAGAAGGAACACGAAGCCTACTGGCGACGGGCCTCATGATTTTGAACCTCGATCAAGTGACGAGGACAAAACTTGTGCTGATACCTTCCTCTCCAAACTTCCACACCATGCCAACAGGATGATTTAGAATCTCAGTGACACCATTCCTTTAGTATTTAATTATACTGTCTTCTTTCCTTCTAATTGAATCGTCAATAATAACTAAACTCCCCAATTTAAGATACGTAAGATCAAAACAAACGTAAGATCAAAACTTGTGGCGGTCGCGAAACGGTAGCGCAGATTCGAACCCTGGTCCAAGGGATCCGAAGGCGACGGGCCTACCAACCAGGCCGAAAAGATATCCCCTCGGGCTGGTTGAGTAAGGCCTTTTAATCAGTGGCGCTGTTGTAGAAGGAAGTCGCTACACACTCCCCCTCCAGTATCATCGCAGCGTGATGATACGGAATGGAGATAAACGTGCGCCATTTTGTTCAGAAGGTCTTTTTGTCAGAAGGCGCCGAAACGTGCGCCAGAACCGGAATATCACTAGTAGTGAGTCGCACGCGCTTGTCTTAAGACACACAGAGACAAGCGTTTCTGCATCAGAACATATGCAAACACCGTGCTGCCACCTAGTGCTCAAGCCCTGAGTCACCACTAACGGCGATCGTCGGGGCATATGCAATCAGTAGGTACAGGAAGTCGTGCTGCCATCTAGTGATCACGTCCGGGTCACCACTTGTGGCGATCGCGAAACGGTAGCGCAGATTCGAACCCTGGTCCAAGGGATCCGAAGGCGACGGGCCTACCAATCAGGCCGAAAAGATATCCCCTCGGGCTGGTTGAGTAAGGCCTTTTAATCAGTGGCGCTGTTGTAGAAGGAAGTCGCTACATATTTTATTAATAATTGAAGAATAAATAAGGTCAATCTCAGTCCAATCTCCCTTAACTCATCAATTCTAGATTATGATCACCTAATAAACTTTTATCTTATCAATTCACTCGTTCTGATACAAGCACTTCTCAATAACAATCGCTTCGTATCTTAGTGCATAGACTAAGGAACACTTCAATCCAAAAGACTAATTACTATACATCAATCCAATTTATTAATAGCGTGTTGTTGTCATCTATTTCCCTTCCTTTTCCTATCAATACTCTTTCATTTATATATCAGTAATTCTAATTCAATTCATTAAACTTATTATCTCTATCTAATCAATTTAGCCACTTTTCATTTTTGTTGAGAAGAGATTATAATTTTATGCAATTCAAATTATTATAAAATCCTTGAGATTAGTATAGAGAAACTCGTGAATAGCCCATTGTCACACCTCGGCAGATTTAACATCCATCAGCTCCGTCACTCGGCGGGATCTTAGTAGCATCAAGACTCGAAACCATTACTCGACGAAAACAATTCTGGCGGCGAGTTCGTTACCACACTAACCTACCGTGGCCACAGCGTCTTCAAAAAATAATGCTGTGTATAGGGCAGGACTTTTGTGGGCTGGTACACTACGAGCATCTTAAACCTAATGAAAAGCTGAATTTTGCAATTTATTGTCTACAAATGGATATCTTAAACAAAGTACTCAAAAATAAGAGATTGACACTGGGAAAATGGGGCCAAATCATACTAATATATTATGGTAAGCTCCGTACCATCCATCTTACTCTCCCAGATCTAACGCCATCTTGTTATAAATTGCTTTTCTATTTCCAAATTTTTTCAAGGAAAAAATTCAAAATGAATAAACCAAGTTCATACTTCTAAAATTTTTCGCTTTTAAAAGTTAATCATTTTATGGAAATGGAATTCGCAAATTACTATCATTCTTTAAAGAGGCCATAGACAAGAAAGGCATTTTACTTTTTAGTAAATATTATTAAATGTGTTGGAAATGTATCTTCTTTTATTTAAAAAAAACGGGCAGCTCTATTTCTATTAATAATATTTTAATTCGTAACAGTGGTACAGTTTATGTGATATATTAAGCAGAAATACTTATATTAAGCCATAGAAAATTATTAATAATATTTGTATTATTAGGCAGCTTTTGAGAATATATTGCAAAATTACTTTTTCATTTTATTCTTTACATGGTTTGCTTACTTCTTCTGATGAATATATTTCATGGTCGTCTTATTTTTTGGCAAATGTTATTGTTTCATATTATTAAACACAGACTTAATGGAATTTTTAATAAATAGTTTAAAATCTTTCAGTTTGCCAAGCTGACTGTATTTTCCAAGATTAGTGTCTTAAATTATTTTAATCTATTAGTTTTATCTTTGAATTGTACCGAAATATATTGATATAATCTAACATTACTATTGTATCACATTTAGAAAAATATCGAACATTTAGGACACAGAAAATAATTTATTCATATTTTATCGAAGACTGCTAGGCATGTCTGGGAAAGCTTAGGTTTTAATTTAAGCGTGTAAATATTAACTTTACACGCTAATTATTAATGTACTTTTAAAAGATTGATACAAAAGTTCAGGGTTACGTAAGATAAATAATCAATAATTCTGATAACTAAATTTGTATTAATCATTGTATGTCTAGATAAAAGAAAGCTACAGTAGGTAAATTTCCCATAGGAAAGGAACAAAAATTTAGAATTAGAGTTTCCATGCAAATATATTCAGAAAATGCGGTTAATAAAAGGAAAGTTTAAAAAAATGTATTTAACATTTCTAGAAATAAATATAAGCAAAGATTGTTCCAAGAAGTTAAATTAAATAAGTGATAATTAAAGAAATCACAGAAAAAAATTATTAGAAAAGATTTTTTAAGAAAACATAACTCGATAGAATCAACAATATTAACATTATAAAAAATAAAAATTTTAATTGATAAATACTAGAATAAAAAGGTACAAAATGGCGGCTAAATTTATTTTCTGCTCACATAAATTTTTTTTAGAAATTAATTGTTGTAGAAATTTGAATTTTATATTCAAATATTACCAATATAAATAATTTTTCATTAGACTTATTGTTGATCTATATAATTATTACATAAATTATAGTTTTCATATTAAATAATTCAATCTAATTTATTCAAATTATATTAATTTAATTAATTCAACTAAAAAAAGTGTACTAAAATAATATCATATCTAGTAATGTCTTGGGCAGAAAAATCAAAAAATTATTTCTAATTTATGTGGAATAAGATATTTATATTAAACAAAAAGAATGCAAAAGAATAAGTATCAAAAATAGTATGTAACTTTGTGGATAAGAATAAAAAAATGATTTCTATTGTATTCAGAATAAAAATGGATCATTATATTCAATTTAAATGTTATGTATAAATATAACTAGGTTATGCATACGTAAACAGCATTCTAATAAGAACACAAAAACCAAAGATAAAATAGGAGTAGGGGATAATGCGATCGTTATCAATAGGTAGATAACATTCCAATAGCAGGTTAACAACTCCACATGCTAAGATTAGAAGGATAGCAAGGATCTCTTTTCGGGTACGTCACTTCGGTCTAAACAAAGGGAAAGGAGTGAGTGAATGACTGAAATAAGAAGTTTATGGCGAAAGAGCTCAATCTGGCTATGTTGCGGTGAGCAATATGTATCTGTAATCCAGACATTTGAAAAAAAATTAGAAGAAAATTATTTGTTTGACTAGAAAGATGGTCGAAAATAAAGAAGAATCGCTAAGGTGTCCCCGAGATGCCATCACTCGTGTTTATCAAAGATATGAGGAAGGAAAAGATCACTAGGGTGTGTTGGGATCAGAATTCCCGTACCAACCTAAAGAAGGTAAGCCCCTGGGGTGAGGAAAGGAGGGAGGAGCGGTTAGGGCAACCATTCCGCATACCAAATCGAGGCATTTACTATTACAAACGCTCATAAGAGCTTACATGTTGTTACATTGTCCTGTTAACAGAAAAGTTACTTAGTTTACAAGTATATTTTTAAAAATTATGACTTCTTTAAACTTAGATTTGATATTTTTTCCGAAAATATGGTAGTTAAAAAATTTTATTTCGTTAAAATTTCAAATTAAAAACATAATAGTTTGACATGTTAAAAAGTTATATAAATCATTAATCATTCATGTAGACACCCCAAAGTAATAATTTATAGTTATTATTCAAACTTTTAAAGAAGTCTTTTAATTATATGTTTCTATTACCAATAGGCATTCATTGGGTTTAAATTATAGTCTTTATCTTTTAACTAAGCGAGCAATGAACCTCATAAAACTAGATTTAAAAAATAAAGTTTCTTTCTATTTAGAACAACTGTTCTGTACTATTAGTCATAAGTAGATAACTTTCCAGTTGGACAAATCTCCCTCAATTTTTTATGCGTTCAGATAACAACATAGACTTCTCTGAAAACTACAGTTCAAACGTTAAATTTAAACAAGTATAATAATTATGTAAGTATGGATTCTAATATGTGATCATTTAAATATCCGAATTATTAAATATCCGAAAATATATATATACTAGCTGATACCCGCCCGCTTCGCTGGGCAGACGATAATATTATATAAACATAAAAAATTTGCTGCAGGATATCAAAACCGGTTTATATTTTTTCTTAGTTAAAATTCTAAACATTTTGAAAGAGACTCTTGTGAAAGAGACTATTGTTTCGTAAAATGTTTATTCTGAGTTTCATATGTAATTTCAAAACAGATGCTCAAAGAACTTTCAAAAAAATGAACCAATTACCTGATTAATTAACGGATTATCTTATAAACGCGAACTTACTCTAGAAGTAATACGCTATTGATAGAAACCGTAATTTTGAACCTCTGTCAAGTGATAAGGATGAGTTCAATTTGTCACCCTCTTCCAAACTTCCACATCAAGCGACCGCCCTTGAGCTTCAACAGATGATTTAAGGTGATTCAATTCTACCTATGGTGACGGGTTATTAGTAAAATCATGATCTAATTCACGACGCAATGGGAACAATGCGAATTCGTGACCATGATCACTTGTACAGGTACCTACACCATCCCAAAATCGAAAACATTGACACCAAATAAATGAATTATATCTATCCCCATAAGACACTGTGACAACCAGAACCATAGCTCATTTTATTGCGGTAGTAGTACAAATTAAGTAAAATTCGTTAATTAGCTAGTCTTAAGACTAATTGAAATTGAGGTTTGGTTAGATTTTATTAGCATTGTTCTGAAGCAACTTGAGGGCTGTATTGGCAGACACTAAGGGGACCGAGCTCAACCTAAAGGGGTTTAGAAGCTGCAAACTGGCCCCCCTGGGAAAACAATCACCTCGCACTCCAGCCTTTATCGACACAAATAACAGCAAGATATTCTATATTCTCGAAATCAAAGTTAAATAAAGTGTTCAATGTATTGACAGAGAAGAAAAATGAGTATGGCAGAACATAAGGAAAAAAAAAACTAACAGTTGGTATTTTGCAAAAAAAGATGTGTATATTAGGCTAATTCGTAATAAAAAACAAAAGTACAAAGTGATAAACTGTTAAATAAAAAAATGAAGTGTTAGGACAAAGGTATGAGCATATATACAAGTGTATACAAATTATAGCCACACATAAGGGAACATTAAAATATTAAGAAATGCGATATAAAAAATTTGAAAAGAATTAAAATTTTGTTGGGTAATTTTATGAGCCGTAAGAATAGTTGTGAAATTCAAGCTTTACAGGTAAGGATCACACATGACTTCAGCCAAATAGGTTTGATTCAACAACAAGATATTTTAAAATGAAAAATTCCCAGAATGAGCATAAGAAAACGTAGTAATCAAGCATCTCCAACAGGAGCCAATTGGGATATAAATTTGTATTTTCAAATTAAAACGATTTAAATAAGAAATGAAGAGACTATGACCAGTTAAGGAAGTGAGTAAACCAGAATTCGTATAAAAAAATTGATTTGACCTAAGAATATAAGACTGAACCCGAATACCAGTATTAAAGTTGATCACCAGACCTCCCAGTCAGAAAGAAGCTTATTTTTTTTAAAATTTATGTCTACATTAGACCAAGGCAGGGATATTCATTCTCTCAACATAAGTGGTAGTGAGTTTTGCAAAAGAACTGATTCTGCTATACACTTCCAATGTGGGTGTGAATATCTCAATGTGGTGTGGACCAATGGGTGAAAATCAGAATAAGTTGCTAATTCTTTTAATGGTATTAATGTGCCGATTTATTTCTGGTACTCTGCAGAAAACAATTTTGATGGTAAACTTCGAACAAATAGAAACTTTAAATTTTATGAGAGATTTGCCTTCCGTGGCAAACTGATTGCCAAAAAACACGGAATTCAGTTCAGACACGTAGACTCTATTTAGGACACCTGGTGGAAAACACACACAGCGAACCCAGTTTCTGATCCTGATTTGTCGGTATAAATCTCCCACTCTGAGGCTACACACACACACACACACACACACACACACACACACAATACACACACACACACACACACACACACACACACACACACACACACACACACACACACACACACACACACACACACACACACACACACACACACACACACACACACACACACACACACACACACACACACACACAAACACATTACACACACACACACAACACAATACACACACACACACACACACACGTAGATTTCCAGAAGCACTTATCAAAGTAATAACTGTATTTTCTGAGATAGTGTAAAACCAGTTTCTCAGTTACTTGATGGATGGGGACCATTTAACTCTAGGGTCAGTGGATAGCTCACGTAGCGTCTCCTCTATTCCTTGAATAAAACCAGAGAAGCATTTAGTTCTCAAGACTTCCTTCGTCTTCTCTAATTCCACCTGATATCGCTAAACCTGAAAGCCAGCTCGCATTCCAACGCCCATCCCTGATATACGATAAAATTGGGCGGCCATCCTCTGAGGAACTAGTTAATCGCAAATCACATGTACATAGTAATTTTGTATTTAGTATTACTTCAATTAATTAAGAATAAAAATAATGATTTAACTTCGAACTCTCTTCAATGAACTGGTAAAAGTCAACTCCGAACATACTTCAAACTCTGAAGCACCAGAGATATCTCCCCCACAAACACACACACACACACATATATATAGTTCTATTTGTTAGATTAAAAGCATATCATTAAGTAAATATAAAATTCAAAATATGTAATATTTACAATATCTATATATATATGCTGAAATCACTGACTGACCTAATACGATATTCTAAGACTATACAAACTGACTGACTTGAAATTTGGTACAGTTACTCATTTTGTAATGTAGACGCCTACTAAGAACGGATTTAAGTGGAATTTTAACCAAAATGTAGTTATCACGGTTAATCTTTTTCTTACTCATTTGTTAGTACTATTTCATGACTTTATCGCCAAAATTATAATGAACGCCAAACGGAATATATTTTTAAATGTATACCTGTGTATCGCTACCAATTAAGCTTACTGCAAGATTTTGCGCGTGCGAAATGTACCAATTTACCATTGAAGCGTTGATGGATGATTGGCAAGATTTGAAGAGGCTCTTTGCAAAAATATCACCAAATATCTTCCACCGCTAATTGTAGTATTTCAATGACCTTGCATTGTGAATTTTAAAAAAGCTATACCATGGTAACCCTCTGTATTGATTTCGCTCGCCAGCTGATTTCTGGCTCTTTGTTGAGCAGATAATTTTGTGGAACCTAGACGTAAGTTTTAATTTATGAGAAAAGTATTTTATTATTAATACTGATTGATAAACTACATTTTAAATCTAAACGCACCCACCAAGCATTGAAGTTATTTTAACAAAATGAATAATAACGGTATGTTATTCATATATCATTAATAAAAAAAATAAGTAGCTATCAAAATATTTATTTTGATGTACGTATTGTAACCCAATGTAAATATCATGCAAAAAGTTTTGCTCTGTATTTTTAATTTTAGTTTTTGGTTTCTCGAAATAGACATTTTGATTTCTTTTTTAAAATGTATTAGATATTTTATCGTTTCTAGAATACAGAATTATTTTTTAATGCTATGATTTTAACAGCTATTCTGTCTTATTCAATTGCAGTTCAAGATATGCTAAGGTAATAGAGTTCATAAAAAGTGCTGATAACGTAATACGTAAGGATCTTTTGCTAAAAAATCTATCATACTTTATTTTTTGTTAGTATTTTATTGAATTTTTAAATAATTTGATATTTGTGTACACTATATATTTTAATCCAGAGAAGTATTTCATTGTATGTTAATAAAAAATGATTTTTTTCATGATTACTTCTTTCAGTTATAATTTTAAAATGGATGTGTTGAATATATTTTGATAGATAATGATCACCCACTCCTTTCAAAGTTTTAAAATTCTTGGCAACGGAGCATGTTTATTTTCGACTCTTTGGTTGGTTTCGCACTGACATATCGATAGCGTATAAAATGAAATATTGTTTCGCGTTTAAATAACTGGGATCGGTTTAAAGCTGCACTCAATGCTATCTGGCGCCTCTCATAATAATACTAACGATTTATATTTAACCGAAATGTGTAAACCAAACACGTGTGGATCTATTTTGGTGAAATTATGTCGGCGGCAGAGCTATTTCCTATCAGTTCGAAGTGTATCAAGGTGGCTGCTCATAGCTTGTTGTAGAAACAATTCAGGGAAAAAAGATTACGTTTTACTGGAAACCGTAATAGCTAATAATTTTGATGTTTTATTTAAATAGTTGATTAGAAGTAAAGTATCCTGGTTGTTGATAATGTGAAACAAAATGAAGAAAATGTGTCATCTTAAGTGTTTCAGCCTCAAGAAAAATGTGTCTGTGTTAGTTTTAAAAGACCAATATCTAACATTGATCTTTCAGTTCAAGTGAATCAATTATTAATGATGTAATATCTCTTCAACTAAATAAAGGTAAAAGAAATGAAGAAAATTCACAAATTCAATTAGATATAAACAAGTAAGACCAGCTACAAAAATATATTCAAAAAAGTCATCCTGAAGAACATAGAGAAGCTGTTTGCACATACCATCCTGAAGTACATAGATGCAAGAAAATACTTTCTAATTTCACGAATCAGGCAGCTGTAAATTAAATACAACATAAAGATCAAAAGTTAATTTAGCGCCATGGACTTCCAAAATTTGTCTGGTTTTAAATATGAAATATATATTGACTATTCAAATGATAAAATTGGTACGAAAATGTTTGCCCTCTGGGTGCCGTGCTTTAAAAGATAGAAGAACCTCAGGAGATGTGCTGGAGTGGGCTTGCAAGTCCTGCCTGTTATTAGGTCCTTCCTGAACCTTTGGAATAGTTCTCTCTTAGCATAAGATCAACTTTCAGAACATTTTTTCTTTCTACAAATTCACAGTATATGGATGTTTCAGATGACGTCATTCAGTGTAAAATAATTGAAGGAAGAAATTTTATTACCAACATTTATTTAAGTCCAGCAAGGTATACCACGAGGTAGCTCCATTGGCTAGCAGAACTCCCTCTAACAACATCTTTCTTCAGTTTGCTTCTCTGTGATGATGAATGTGTGAAAGAAAACATTATGTATTCCCAGGTGTGGTTTAAACCAGAATTAGCTACCAAAGGCACATGAACATAATGTATATTCACTGATTTCAAAGCTGCTGTTGATTCGGTTCCTAAAGACCAAAAGGAGTTAAAGGTTATAATTAATGCCGATAAAACCATCTAGAGAATAAAAGGTCATAATGTTTTAATTTTCTTTGATATTTATGTATAGGTTCCAAA
>BMAW01080332.1:42883-76805 GCA_019974015.1 Nephila pilipes
TAATGATTTGACCATGATTGTTTTTTATTGCAAAGTATTTTTACGTCTGTAAAAATTTCTGAAACCATCAACCTAATGTCTTCTTCAGCATCCGACCTATTTCTGTATTTTGTTTTTGTCGCAGTGTACAAAGAGAAAGAGTTTTCGCATATATAGGTTGAAACATATGATATTAGATGTTTCACAACTCTTACGGCAATTTCATGATATTATTTTCTATTGTCAATCAAAAAATACATTATAACACTTAACTAACTTTTAATTTCAATTGAGTATACATCAATGTGATATATCAATCAAACTGATATACACTCAATTTTTTCTTTTGTTGGGAGTTCGGAGGTTTTCTTCTTTTATTGGGTTTAGTTTAGTTTTTTCTTATTAACGTCGCACTAGAAGCAACGCGAGGGCTATTGGCAATGGACCTCGTAATTTTTAGCTTTGGTCAAGTGCAGAGGACGACTCCTGAGCTGGCACCCCCTCTCCTAACTTCCACACCACACCAACTTCTTTTATTGTGAGTTCAGTGAATTAAAAGTCTTAAAAAGATTTTGGATCCAAGATAATTTTTTATTTTGAACAGGATTCAAAAAAGGTTTTTTGCAGATCTGATATATGTTTGACCAAACTAATTTTTACATTTTTATGAGGATCAGCGTTACCGTCCACTAAAATATTATGCAAATTACTAAAGCATTTAATATTATCTTTCAAAATAAATTCTGTTCAAAATTTCAATTTTAAAACAGTGGCGCCCATTTTACTTCATACCTTGAAAATAATGAATAAGTGTGCATTCTTCACCTGATCCAAAAAACTCCTAAATATGTGACCTAATGCGTCTCGATTACTGTATTTGAAACACGTGATTTTACGAAATTTAAGATTTTATTTTATCCTTAAAATATTTATTGATATTTATTTTTACAAGCAAACTGCTTCTGAGAATTCAATCTTCTATAAAAATTAAACTTTTATGACAATTCTGGCGCTTTGATTAAGCAAATAGTGCTTGATAGCAAATACTAATCATTAATTTTTTTCAAAACATGCAAACAATTTTGTATTTTCTTGGTCTCGTATTCAATAATGAATATAGGGTGCTTTTTCTAGGTTAAAATCGTAATATTAAAATTAAAAAAAAAGTTTTTAAAAATTACAGAAAAAAGAATTTTTCTATTGTTTGAAGCAAACAAATATTTTTCAACTATGAACCCACCAATTTTTATCAAGCTATATTTTTTTATTCTTCATTTGTTGGAACGCTTTTATTGAAACTCAATAGATCGGACGAACATCTTCCAAGTTCTGATCTGTGAATAATCTGAACCCCATTCCTGCTTGCTTGTAGCCTGCCGTACAAGATTTCCCCTAGGCAACGAAATCGCTTATCTAAGCGTCGGATCTATGCAATTAAAATGCCCAACCCAAGGGGTTGTGTGGACCACCCGCGTCATAAAAGGGGGGAGGAACAGGAGGCTCTTGCATTTTTGAAGAATTTGTGAATGGAAAGGGAAAACTTTTCGGGACCTTTAGCTGTGCCTAAGTAGATCGCTTTCGGTATAGCTTTACACAAAAAAGTAAAACGCTCGGAGGGTTAATATTGGTATTTGGGTTCAGTCCTATATTCCTAGACCAAATTAGATTTTCTTATACGAATCTGGTTTTATTACTCACTTCTTATCTGGTAATGTCCCCTTCATTTCTTATTTAAATCGTTTTAATTTGAAAAATACAAATTTATGTCTCAGCGGCTCTGTTGGAGATGCTGATCACTACGTTTTCACCTGCCCATTTACCAGGAATTTTCACTTAAAATATTTTGTTGTTGAAGCAAAACCTATTTGTATGAAATCCGTGCGTGAAAATCCTTACCTGTACTTCAAGCTTGAATTCTGTATTGTTACGGAATTCTGCTCGTAAAATTACCCAACAAATTTTTAATTGTTTCAAAATTTTATTATATTCTTTAATATTTTAATCTTCCCTTATTGTGTAGTTATGATTGTATAGCTTGTATATATGCTCATACACTCATATGTCTAATACTTCATTTTTGTTCACGGTTTTTTGGACGCTTTTCTAAAAATCTTTCCTACGTCATCGTGTGTGACGTAGCCACAATTGGATGTCTACCACATTGGAAAGTTAATTGCTTTTTTTGGAGATCTTGGAACGTGTCGATCAATGTTAAGTGCGAGGGTGATTGTCTCCCGGGGGGCTGTTTTGCAGCTTTGAACCATTTGGGTGAGCTCGGTCCCCTTGAGTACTCTGCCAATAGCCCTCGTGTTACTTCTTGTACGATATTAATAAAAATCTAACCAAACATCAATTTCAATTAGTCTTAAGACCAGCTAATTAACACTAATTTAACTAATATACACTTAATTTGTACTACTACCCCAATAAAATGGTATGGTACAGTTTGTCACGTGTCTTGTATGGGGATAGATATAATTTAAATTTGTTGGTGTCAATGTTTCCGATTTGGGATGGTATAGTACATGTATCCTAGTGATCATGGTCACGAATTCGCATTGTTCCCATTGCGTCGTGAATTAGATCCTTGATTTTACTAATAACCCGTCGTATAGTGGGGCTGAATCCTCTTAATTCTGTTGAAGCTCCAAGGCCTCCAGTCGGCTTGATGTGGAAGTTTGGAACGAGGGTGACAAATTAGTGTCATCCTTATCACTTCACCGAGGTTCAAAATTACGGTTTCTATCACTAGCCACGTATTACTTCTACAAGTAAGTTCGCCATTTATAAGATAATCTGTTAATTAATTGAGTAGTTGGCTCGTTTTTTGAAAGTTCTTTGAGCATTTTTCTATTTTGAAATTACACGTAAACTCAGAATAAACATTTTACGAAGCTAGAATCTCTTTATTAAAATGTTCACAATTTTAATTGAAAAATATATAACACATCAATCAATAACTCCCGAGACTAACCCAGAGATGGCGCTCGTAGTAAACCAGTAATCAGGTCTTTCTAGAGTACTAATCGTTGCTTGAAACGTGTCAAAATTTTAAGTCGATCGGACCAGAAACAGCTGTGTTATCGAGGTTGGAGTAAAGTCGTTTTGTAGTTTGTTTAAAAAATGGAAAAAACCGAGTTTCGTGTTCTGATAAAACATTGTTTTTTAATGGGTAAAAACACCGTGCAAGCGAAACAATGGATTGAAAAATGTTACCCGGACTCTTGTCCATCAAAAGCAACGATTTGTCGGTGGTTTGCCGAGTTTAAACGTGGTCGTACCGACACAAATGACGTGGAACGCTCGGGTAGACCTGTGGAAGCCGTTACACCGGAAAATGTGAGTGAAGTAACAAAAATTATAATGAAAGATCGTAAAGTGAAGCTCCGTGAGATTGCTGAGATGACACAGATATCATATGGAAGTGTATTTACTGAAAAAGGTTTTTTGAAGTGAAGTGAAAAAGGTTTTTTCCAAGTGGGTGCCGTGATTGCTTTCGATGGAACAAAAACAGCAACGAGTCGATGATTCAGAAACCTGTTTATCGCTATTTACTCGCAACAAAAAAGATTTCTTGCGAAAAAAAAAAAAAAAAATTTGAAGGGAAAAAAAAAAAAAGATTTGGAAAAGCGTTGGAACGATTGTATCACTCTAAAAGGTGATTAACAAAAGGTGTTATGTTGATGAATAAAAAAAAAATTTGCAAAAAAAATGTTGTTTTTAATGTTAGTCTCGGGAGTTATTGATTGATATGTTATAAACCAATTTTGATATCACTGAACAAGCAAATTTTTTATGTTGAGAATACATCATATTTAGACTAAGTTCTCTTATCGCAATAGCCGCCTTTTTAAAATAAAATTTTGTAATACGAGGGTATTCAGAAAGTAAGGAACGTTTTGGAATTAAAAAGAAACTAAGTACATGAAAAAAATGTATCATATACATTAAAAAGAGCGACTATGTCACCAAACAAATTGAGGCACTTATCATAGCGGTGGACGAGCTATGAAATTCCTTCGTCATAGAATTCTGCCGCCAATTTCAAACAACGAAGTCCATGAAACTTGTGGAAAACTAAGCGAAAGCTCAGTTATTGTGAAACGGCGGTTTTCACGAATATTTTCATCAACTTTAGCGACTTGTTCATCAGTCACAATGCTAGGGCGTTCACTCTTCTCTTCATCGGGAACGTTAGTTCGACCATTTTTTAACTGAATGCACCATTTTCGGATTGAACTTTCATTCATTACGTTGTTTCCGCACACTTCACACACTTGCCGATAAATTTCCATAGGTCTTAGGTTTTTTTGCCAACAAAAACTGTTTCACAGACCGCACTTCACAACTGGCGGGTTTTTCAATTGCAGCGCACATTTTAAATTTGAATATCGAAAAAACGGGCAGCGTGGAAATGTTCCCGTTGTGATGGCTGGACGCCGACTGAGATGCCGAGCACGCAGACACCAAAATATACGTGATCGGCGCTCGCCTAGCGACGTCAGACGGAAACGTTCCTTACTTTCTGAATAGCCGTCGTAATTATATGTGTTTATTATTGAATTCAGAAACAAATAAATAAGTTCAACAGTAAACTAAATAAATGTGATTAAATTTACAAACTAATAATTGAAAAGAAAAGAAAATCAAACATTTTTTTCAAGGCAAACACTTTAAATGCAGAAATTTAAATTTTAGAAAGTAATTTATTTAAGTAAATTCTGGAAGAGGAATTATAACGTAAAGAATATTCAATAATTGATGTAAAAACTAAAAGCTTTACTTAAAGGTCTTTCGTAAAAAAATTTGAAAAACTTTTAAGAAGGTACATTGTTTTAGGTCGTTGCTCCTGAAAAAGACAAAAAATATCCCTCAAGAGATTTAAAAATAATTTATTTATTTATTTTTCTATTTTTTATTCGTTACATAAGATTAAAATTATCTTCGTCTTAATATGTATTACCTACACAAATTAATAATTTGTTGAAAAAAGTTTGTAATTTCTACATATATGTATGAATCCAAACTTAAAATAATGTTAAGAGATTCTCACATTTACTTGTGTTTAAAATTTTATTTTCAAAACCTTTTGAACGGGTAATTACTTATTTTCGAAGTCATTCTAAAGAACATTTTATTTAAAATAATTATTTTACTCTTGAAATCAGTCTTATAAGTATTGTTTCAGTTTATATACAGCCTTAAAGGAATATAAAATATTATTAATTACGTTAAATATACATATTAAAAAATCATTGAAGAAAATGCATAAAAATTTTAATTACAAAACTGAAAGAAGAGTTTTTTGGAAAAAAATTTAATAAAATACGAGAGTAATGTGTAATAAATCTAAGAGTAATATGCAATAATATTTTTAAGTATGGATAAATGTGTTTTGCATGTATTTCAAAATAGTGTTTCGTACAGAAATAAACCTATAGTATTGTCTAAGAATTACATTGATACATTCATTCTGTAGAAATGTTATGCGAGAATCCTTTATTTTGTTTGTTAGATTCCTGTTTTTGGAAGATAAAGAGCCTGTTAATTGTCTTCGGTGTATCTATATGACATTAAGAATATAATGTTAAAAGAATTATTTACATATTATGATGATAAAGTAAAATTTCATAAAAATAATTTCTCATTTCTTCTGCAGTGAAAATATATTATGGCAATTATAATTTTTAAGATTTTTTTAAAAACATTTTTTCTTATTTTTTTTCTATTAAAATTTATGTGTATCTTAATACTTTCTCATATTTATATACTAATAAAAATCTGTAAAGTTAAATATATCAAGTTTTTATAAAATTGCTGCACAGTTTTCAGACTTTACCTTTTTCCTGATTATTAATATTCATTAAGCGATATAAAATCTACAATAATAAAACAAAACATTTTTTAAAAAGTTAATTTTCAGCGTAAAAACATAAAAGCAATGTTTATAAAACAAAAAGTAAATAAATACTGTTAAAATAATAAATAAGAAGATAATTAACTGTTCATTGAGACAAATTTAAATTAAACCAATATGTATCTAATAAAGAGTAAAAAAAACTGAATGGTTTTTCAAATAGTATACAACTTCAGATAATGCTCTAAAATGCTTGAGTTTGATTTGGAGGTAAAATATTTTATTTTAGTGAAAAATACTGTAAAGTATTAATCACATGATGCACCGGCATTGAAACACGAACTGCACATGCCTTTCCATCGCATTTTGTGCTGCCGGTATCACTACGTATAACTTTATTTCTGAAAAAATCGTTGTTTATTTTTAATATGAGATAACTTTATTTCAAATTTATTTTTTGTGAAGAAAATATAAGCATTTTTGCTATAGTTTCTGTATGTTTCAAAGCAAATTTTATAATTATACATGTCACAAAAATTGATGATTTTTTATCAATTTTCTATAATAGTTGTTAGAATTTTAAATTAGATTCAATTTAAATACAATAATAAAATTTGTTAGATTATAAAGCAAGATCCATCCTTTGTATTTTTGTTCCTAATTCTTCTCCCTCCTCGAATCGTAAATAAAAAGAGTGAACAAAATTATATTTAAGAATTGTGTACAGTTGCAAAATGATACAAAATTAGCCCCAGTTTAAAGGATATTATATTTAAAAACGAGAATAAATTATAGTTAGAGTCTAAAAAAATGTGCATGAGAAAGGAAACTTCGAAGAAAAAATGCAGCAAATTCTCCCTTTATGTAATAATTAGCAAATTCAAGCATTCGTCGAAAGTATCTGAACATATATTTTGGAGTTTATTCCCTTTTAACGTTAACATTTTATTAATACTGTAAACTGACAATAAATTCCGTAAGAATTTATGAGTTAATTGCTCGGTCGTACTCTAAAGTAATGTCTACAGCATTGAAAAAAAAATAACCAAGTATTAAATGAGCTTAAAAATTATGAAGCTCATTATATGAATTTTAAGTTAGATATTGTATGTTAAATAAAATTGGAGCTGGGGGTATATGTTCCAACTATTACTACTGTAGCGTAGGCTATAAATAACCCCTCCACAGACTTGTTTTGAGCCCCCGTTTTGTTCCCAACTTCCCATTCAATAAAAATATATAGCTTAAAAGCAATAAAGAACAAAATCAGGTGGCTTGGATCAGCCACATTCATGGACTCTGTTACACAGGTGCGGCAGTGTTGAATCCTATTTGTGAGGTATTGTTGATCCATGTCATGTATATAATGTGAATTTATGGCCTAACTGTGTGACGGCCGACACCGGCTTGCACGTGGGGAAAACTGACATTGTCTGACTTGAGCGAATAGTGTTGCAGGGGACAAAATCGGACTTTGTGTTTGATTGAGTGATTCTTTCAAAAAAGGAAAATAAATCAAAAGGAGGGCGTGAGACAGACCTACCCGAGGTCTTAAAAAGAGAGAAGAAAAAGAGGAAGGGGATTCCTGCGGAGGAGAGAGAGAGCGTTACAGCTAGAAGTTGGAGGCGATTGTCTTCTCTTGCGAATTTAGAACTAAATCGAACTACATCGGATATTAAGATATTGGTGGTTTTTCAACTATATGTGTTTGGACTTGTGCTGTGTAGATATATGTGTTTTGCCTCGGTGCTATGTAATTAGATGTGTTAGCAGTGTGTAAAAAGAATCCAGGCGGAAACGCTTAAATAGAAACTAATATCAACTTTGTAAAATAAAGAATTATCTTCTCTTAAGCTGTGTGATCTCTTCACGTTACCGATTCATTCTACGCATTCTGGGATCACGACGTTACACTATAAAATTCCAAATTGCTTAATATTAACTTCAACAGACGTTCAATAGATTAGTAATTTGATATAAGTTTTCGGGGATTTTTTTTCTGATGTTCAAATATTTATTAATTGCAGAATTTATTTTGGCAGTATTTACCGAAAACCGCAAGATTTGAAAGAATTGATTTTAGACGAAATACATCAAGGGAAATCAATTTATTAAAGGCACAACATACTATAAGCTAAGTATTTTTTAGATAAAAATGACAACGAATCATTGTTATGCATTTTATTAAAATGCGCAAAATATACATTCAAAAAAAAAAAGAATTCCGGTTATGAATACGGGAAAAAACATTTAAGAAGAACATTTATTTGGGAAATTTTTAAACATTCTGTCTCATTAATAATTTCCTTTAATATTTTCAAAAATTTCTTATTTGAAGATTAAATATTAACTCAATATACAAAAATTATTGCTGCAAACACAATTCATGACGTGTATTTCTGTATCGAATTTTCTTCTCCCACTTAACTTATGGCAAATCATTTTCATGTGAGCAGCCAATAGAATTACTCACTCTAAACCAAACATAATGCATCCTCTCAAATCCCCCTGATTATATAAATATTGTCCTTTACTACCGACTCCAAAAGTAAATGACAGTACAGTAGCTAAAAATAGCAAAAAACCACTCAGAAACTTTTTACAGTCAGTAAATTATACATGCTAACCGTTCCAGATTCATTTAAATGACATTGGAGCTAAGGATCATTAAGCTGCCCAGGATCCCACTTAATCAACTAAATCGTAGATTTTACACATATCCGCTTAAAACATGAATAAAAAAAGCTCGTTTAAATACATTATTACACAAAAATAAAGAAATATTTTTTTACTTTTTCTTCCTTAACTTAGTAAAACTATATGGTGATGATAAATAAAATAAACTTTTTATAAACAAAAACCCGAAAGAATTTCTCATTAAATCACGAATAGTTTATGCGGCTGCTATTGAAAAAACTCTGAGCATTCTTCATATAAATTAAAAACTCGATTTAAAACCAACCTACATGCAATCATTTTGGAATCCTTAAAATTATAGAATAGCCTGATATACTTAGTTATTGGGTTTAATAGATTCAAACAGAAATGGAAATAATTTCTCATCAAAAATTTATTTTAACATTTTAATACAAAATTCAAGCTGATAGATTTAATTTTATTATTAACGCTCATTATATTTTATGAAATCTTAACATATATTTTTATATATGAGATATCTAAATAACGAAAATTCGCATAAAAATGTATAAGAGAATTAAAACATAAAATGTATGCACTTTACATAATAATATTACGTTAATTGAAGCAAATGAATAAATTAAAGAATTCTATGTCTTTCTCGTTGATTTTAACTTGATGAAGGAAAACTTCTTCATAAAAAATAAGTTAAGAAAAAGGCCTTCCAATTATTTCAGTTAATGCCATCTGCACAATGTCTGAGAAACTTCTTGAGGAAAACACAGGGTGAAAGAAATAATATAATGAAAATAACTCGTTGGTAATATCAACAACTCTTTTTGGAATTATGTAAGTCCCATCAACTTGTCAAAGTTCAAAGTTAATCATCTGCGAAGTATTTAATCTTGATGCAAATTTTGTTTTTAGGAAGCTACTTCTCTTTGAACTTTGCTCCTAAGAGAGTCTGCGAGATCCAAAGAGTGCTTCCTTCTTTTTCCCTAATGAAATCGATATTTTTATAGTTTAGTAAACATTCATGCGTTAAGCGCACGAGTCTTCTATTTTCAGTAGAAAGAAGTGAAAGAAATGCGATGATAACAATGGAAATATAATTAATCTTATTTCCAAAGATGTAAATCGGAAAATTATTTTAGAGAGTTTCTAATTATTAATTATTATAGCATATAATTATTAATTAAAATAATAATCATATTTACTCATATTTTATAGCAGTTTTAATCATTTATTTTCAGCTTTATTAAGTTACGTGATTTAATTTTATGTGTTAATTATTTATTACATCTCTTATTCTAATTTAATTTTCTCATTGTGATATGAATTCGTTAAAAATAAGAAACAAGCACCCTTCCAGATATTTCAATCAATACTAGTTATTAAATGTCTAAGAAACATCTTGAATAATACACGGGGATTAAAAATTAATACAAGCAAAATAATTCATTGATAATATCAATTACTTATTTTCGGAATTCTGTAACATCAACTTGAAAAAAAAATTTATATTACCCAACATGTAAATAAAATATGAATTTATTAATAATTATTTCACACACTAGCTAATTACCAATAAAAATTTGAAGTGCTAATATATTCTCCTGATATTTCAGCCGTTATCGACTTCTATGTATAAAGTTTATTACATTATAATTAAAGACACATAACATTACAGGCTTATTATAAAAATAATATTGTTTTCATAGCTCGCAGGAACAATTTCCAAATAAGAAAACGCATTTTCTTATGTAAGACTTGTTAAAACTTTTTTTCAAAATTCAAAAATTTAATTGACGCATTTCCCCTTGCTACGCCACTTTCTTATTAGTTCAAAAGAGTTTAAACCATATTTTTTTGGAAATATAAGAGTATTATTGATTTTTTTTTTCTTTTTGTGTAGAAATATATTTGAGCTTTATTATTTCGCGTCTCTACTTTTCATAGTAGAATATTAAATAATTTACTGTCACCAAAATGTGATTGTATTGTTTATTTCTATGCAGATTATATTTTGCAGTAATTTCATAAAATAGTACCGAAAATTGCATAGTTGTAAAATAAATTAAGCCTGTAATAAATAAATGAGTAGTTTGATAGTGCTAACATATTTTTATTTCAAAATGGATTGTTAGAGCATGCATTATCCAAATAAAGATGTGATTGAAATTTTTGAATACCAATTATTATTGAATCAACATTATTTCATTTTTCTTTTATTAATTGGAAGAAAAAAATAAATTCCTTTTCTGTTAAAATTCGTTCAAAAAAATATGTATTAGTCAATTATGTCTTTATTTTGCAGCTCTGAAAATAGTTGTTGAAAAAAATATTTTAGGAAATTTTTAATAATATTTTTTAGAAATTATGTGTACTCGTATGTTGTATATGGTGGAGGGGGGTTACTGTTATTATTCTTGGCCCATTTATAAGCATTTACTAATTTTCAAAATAAATGAATACATGCGTGTTTGAAAGCAGTGACATTTCCACATATTTATGTAGACATTGGGGTATTAGAGATTGTTCATCCCGAATCTACGATGGTTTGCTCTTACGCAAAGGGCTGTTGTCTAGGGGGGTAGTTCTATTACCGGTTTCCATGTGTTGTTGTAGGAAAGGGAAAAGGCTTGCAGTAGCTTTACTTGTTTATTAGGAGAGATGATGAAGAATGAAAAGTATTTACACTATGATATGAAAAGTAAGTTGACCAGTTCGTCTAATAAAGATAGATGGCTGCCTCATTTAACCCATATTGGCGATGGGTGATGGAGCGCGCTCGGGCATTTGAAGTTTACTTCCGACGCGGGTAGCGAAGGAGAAGAGAAACGGAAAAAGTGGCGGCAAGAGAGAGAGCGAAAACGAAGTGTCACTCAGTTTTGTTCTGGGATAGGTGGCGCTGCATGAACTTATCACATGACTCTGATTCGTGGCAACATCTATTGAGTATCGGAGGAACTGGTTTTACGGTAGATTGAAAAAATAAAAATTAATTGTTTAATAATTAGATGGAAAATCCTACATTTATAAAGAAATATTTGTAAGCATTCAATTATAATAACATTAAAAATAATTCAAAGATAAATCCTGAATTCATTTAATCAACGGGGAAAAAAGAAATAATGTTTTGTAATAAATGATTATTTTTATATTGATTTTATCATCAAATCCGTATTTATCTAATCGCTCTATATACAATACTGTCAATATAACTTAATTAAAATCTGAAAAAATCATTTATTATGATCATTAGGTTATATTTAATCAAAAGGAAGGTATTAATTCTTAAGATAGCAGAAAGTAAATCAAGAACAATTTAATGAAATAAAACCTTTTTAAAGGAAACCGGTATAAATAAACGTTTCAGAAATATATAGAAGAAATAAAAGTGAATTTTATGATTAGTTTTTAATTATGTCTGAAATTTTATTGTATTCATATATGCAATGTATACAACCATAAATGAACTCAAGAGTTTTTAAGTTCACTTATGGAATTACATTGGTTATTATACGGAATTTTTCTCTCATATTTAATCAATAGTATCTTTAAAGTTTGAATTTTGATACTAAAACCTCATTCAATATTATCAAGAGGCCAAATGGTCGTATAGTAGGAGAGAGAAGAAACTCCATTTAAGAATGAGAAAATTAGAATGCAACGACAAAATTACTCATAGAGAAAACAATAATTCGGAGCACTTATTAAGTTTACTGAGTTTCAATGATTGTTTTTGCTGATTTAACATCTTTTAGCAAGAGGATTCACATACCTGTTGATCAGAGATAGGAAGTATCTCCCATATGAATAATAGGTGATCTATTCCCTGATGTTACATCGTGTGAAGATTTTTTGGTTAAAACATAGTGTGCTGTGTACGTGTGTCTCGAGTGTAAAATGTCTACTCGAAGAAGTGTGACAAGTGTGTGACTAAAAAGCGTTTCTGCTTCAATCTTCGTGAGAAATCTCATTTAAAACAAGTCTCTGGGAGGTGAAAAAGGTTACCACAAAGAGAAAAAAAATGCCAATTTCTCTCGAATAATTTGATATCATTCTTGAGAATTATGTGTTCAATGACACTATTCAGAGCCTTTGATTTAATAATTTCAAGAGGTTAAAAGGGATTATTCCAAATTGAGAACCACTGCTCCATGATCGTGGGCACCAAGTATCAATTAATTATCCTTTCCTTTCCACTGAAGAGAACGGAAACAATGAATAATTTTTTAATTAATAACTAATAATTTTTACGTTATTTTTATATACAACGAGTTTACATTAATCACCTGGTTTTAAATTGGATTTTTTTACAATAAATTATAAATTTAAATAGAAGAAAGCTTAGTGCTTCACATTTTCTTTGAAAGGAAAAAAGAATGTCCAGGAATTAACTTCGTTCAAATATAATTTCAGTTTATATCCAGACAATACTTCTTATTTCATTTCATGCTCATTCGATTGCTCCCAAATCTAGACTTCCACACCTAAAAGGTATTCAGCATGTCTTAAGACTCTCAAGCAGTATTATGTACAAAGTCAAGTTGTACGTAAACATTTTATTTAAATGAGCTTCGTGAAGAAACTTTTATGATACTTAAAATTTCAATTAATGAAAAAAAAATGTTGAAAAATATTATTGTTCAAAATTTATCAGTTTCTCATACTCTTTCTCAACATTATATATATATATATATATATATAAACAAAAATATTAAAAGATAACTAAATAACTAATAAGGTACAAACTAATAAAACTCAACTTGAAAATTTTAGTGTAGCTACTTGAGCCATACTATTATGTTAAAAATTTCTTAAAAAAGTTTTGATAATAATCAAAATGCCCCCCCCAATCATGTTTTCCTAAAAGTATGCATACAGCAGCTAATTTCCGCTATCAAAGCCAATTTCGTTATTTATGTGCTCATTAAAGAGTGGTATACTTAAAGATATAATCATAAATGTGGAAAAGGCTGCACCTTGGCTGTTCTTCTAACTGGACTAAACGCCGCACAAATTTTTTCACTTGCACTTGCAATATTTCCTCCCACATATGTTTGAGAAAAGGCAAATAGATTTCTTTTTTCATGTTAAATTTGGATCAAGACTAAAAGAAAAGCGACTTGGTACACTCAAAATCCCGAAGCAAAAAATCAAAGAATGCTTCTAAATGTTCTTTCAAAGCAATTTAACACTAACTGTTTTTCGTGCTTCTTCGTCTGATACAACAATTTTTGTTTAATGATATATATATTGCTGAAATATTTAAGGCGTTTGAGTTCTAGAATTTAAAAAGATTGCGGTGTACTATCAGACTATTCGTGAAAACTGTATTATATGTAGATTTGTTTCTTTTTCTCTTTTCGAGAAATATTCAAATGCCCTTTTACTTTTCATAAGCTGTCGAATGTATTGAAGTTTTTGAAAATCCTCACGAATGGAATAAAATTTAATGCAAATGCAATTTCCTGTAGCGAAGCGAAGTTTAAAATTGCTGAATAGAAATGTAATTAATACGAAAAGTATCGATTATCGAATATGCATTTCTTTGAGAAATTAATTTTAGTAATTCTAATTCACTTATATTTCTAACAAAGTATAAAACCTCTTTCTATCGTGAAATACGAGTTTATCTTATTTCTTTCGTAAATATTAAAAATTCAAAAAATTTATAAAGTCTCTACTATTTTACTTAGCCTTGTTATCTGTTGGAAAATATCCAAGCAACATAAAACTAATATTTAAATCACGTCATGATGCTATCTAAAATGCTTCTATATTTTTCCTGTAAATAACAAAATATAATTCAAAATATTATACAATTTAATTCATACCCTTTACAGACATACAGAACATGAATCAGCACAATAAACACATTCAAATATAAAGTATCATAAATATTTGGATATATAGTATTCATCCAAATATTTACGATCTTCTAATTTAGATTATTTTAATCATATTACATATGTTAAATGATGTTTCCTTGATTATGTGAAATTTTATTAAAATATTTTATTAGTTTTGTGACAAAATCAATTGTTTTTGAAATATAAAAAGGAAATTATATTATTTGTTCAAAATATCATTTTTAGTAAAATATATAAAAGGAACAAAACAAAATACTAAAATAAGTATATATAAGTAAATTAAAATCCTTAGATAGAAGGGATAAATTTATTAGTTTCAACTAATTTTTAATATATTTGTAAGTTTCTTTTCCTTTCTTTCTTTTTTTCTTTTTTCTTTTCTTTCTTTCTTTTCTTTTTTTTTTTTTGTGAATATGGAAATGTAACACTTTTTGGAAAGGGGAAGAAATTATCATTTTCGTAAAAAAAGAAATACTTCTTGTATCAAATTATATTTAAATATTTGCTTATGTGAAAGATAAAAAATATACTTAAATGTGTCAGAATAAAAAGGAATATGTAGGAAAAAATGAAAAAGAAAGGGAAAAAAAATACTCATACATTTAATCAGCACTCTTAAAATTTAATTTAATTAAACTTGGCATATTAAACTTTATTTAATAAAATTATTTTTTATTAATATGACTTTTTTGGTAATAATTTTAATACATTTGTTTCAGCATTAATGAAAAAATATTTTTAAATTAAGTTACGTTTTAGTAATCTATTTTTTTAAATTTAAATTAAAAAGCTATTTACACTATCTAAATCAACGCTACACTTTCGGATTGGCTTACATTTATTAATGCCGAATGTTTACATAAGAACTTTCTCTTTTAAATGTAACATAACTTGATAGTTGATAGTTTTTATGGCATACGAATTTTATTCTTGAACGATGCACTATGAATAACAAAGTATGCTATTTTAGATTTCATTTACATTCATTGACAATATGTCTGCATATTTATATTTACAAAAACACAAAAGAAAATTTTCAGCCAGTAATAAAATGTAATTTTTAGATTATCTTAAAGTATCTAATTTCAAAGTGCTTTTGATATTTTGGGCATAGGTATTGGTTACTTTTTAACATGAAATTTTCAAATTTTTCATAAATTACAAGAAATCTCAATATTTAATTACATTTCTACTAAATATTGATGCTATTCAGATTCTTCACAAAATATATGTTACTGCATTTTAAAAATAAACATAACTTTAAATTGTATGAAACATATTAACGTGAAAAGTTTATTTAAGTCATATAAAATATATTATCCTTTTTTCATCAATTCTACACTTTTATACATAACATATTTATAAGTTATATCTGACGGGTTATAAAGCAATTATATAAAAAAAAGCAAAGAGCTAAGTTTATATAAGAGGCCAGTTTATTTTATTTTCTTAACAATTTAATATGAAGTTACATTCAAGCCCTTCCATTTTATTAGTTTTTGGTATTTCTTATTAATATTTTAACATGTTTTTGTAGATTCGACTAATCTAATTCAACGGAATCTATTTTAAAGTATTATAATGTTTTTGAAAATGTGTCTATTTGTCTTTTTTAAAACTAAATATGCATGCTAAATATACTTATACTGGCAGACATTATAAGATGTAGTTTTTTTCATGAACAATGTGACAGTTCTGCACCATCCTAGAAATTCCTCAATTAAATTGTCATAAGTTTTTTTAAGTCTTTTAAACTCTAATAAACAGGATTCTTAGCACCGGAAGAAGTAAATGGAGAAGAAAAATAAGTCTTAAATTATTTTGGAAGAGCGTTCAGCCCTATGATAAAACCGAATATTTGCTTTGGGATCAGAAAACATCTATCTTTTACACTTCAATACACAGAAAATAAAACTTTCATCTAAATATATGAGGCAGTAAACATTGCAGAAGGAAGTGAAAACATTTGCTGCTATGAATCTACGTTTTTCGTTGCAGAACCGCTTTGGGACAACAGCTAAGTAATGAACTACTATACTTTTCCGTTAGCATATTCATGCTTATGACATATTTATGAATGCAGAAAATACAGCATATTTACGTATATGGCCATGTTCACTGTAAGGATATATATTGCGTTGGATTATATATATATATATATATAATTGCGCTTCGAGGCAAAATTTTTATTTTTAGTAAAGAACTTTGAATCGCATTTTTAAACTTAGCAATCAAATTTTCTAAGAGGCATAGTTTGTTAGAACTAAAAAATTTAATCCATAAAATGTCTTGAGGTAATTTCAAAATATTTGATGAACGGTAACAAAAAATATTTTTGGGAAAGTTTTATTTTTAAAATGTTTAATTGCAAATGCTTTTTCTTAAATCATTTTCTTCTGATTCAATCTTTTTTAGAATTCAATATGTAATTTTTCTGCAGTAAATTATCTGTATAGTTTTCTAATATAAATGAGTTAGAATAGAATTTTCTCTGTTTTTGTTATTTATAGCTGTGAGAGAAAATATAAATAAGATGTCTTTATCTATATTTTACAATACTTTGATCTTTTTCCCGTAAAATCTACATTCCTTGTATTGACTGTATTGATTTGTTAACTTTTTAGTTAACTTTTTTGAAAACTCATGCAAGATTTTATAATGTTCGATAAAAATGCCAAATCTTCTATTTATTTAATATTTGTAAATTTAATAAATTAATATCTTAAGTATCCTTAATTTAATTATATTAACAATATCAATTTCTATTTATTTTTCTGCATTAAAAATCAGCTTATTAACTTCTTTTTTATTACGTATTTATTTTACGTCTTGTGTGTTGGTAATTTATACATCTATGAATATGAAATATTTTTATTGCTGAGTGAATAAATTTTTAATCAACAATTTGATTGACAGAAACTTTCCTTAAATATCAAACACAAGTATCATCATAATTTAATAATATCAGTGACCGAAATGTTTTATCACATGTGATTCAATTACAGTATCCTAAATGATAAATTAGTTTTTTTCTTGTATGATATGTTTTACTTAAAGATTTTAAGTAGAATAAATAACAATCTCTTGTTTCCTGTGATGACTTTTTGTAAAAAAATTTGCTACATAAGATATAATTCTTGGTAGATATCTCTGTAAAAGGAACTGTCATTGTATTTTATAACTTTTATCACAGAACTAACTTATGTGATAAGAAACTGATTTAATTCACATAAAAAAAATTTTTCACCTGAGTGAAAAAAAATCTGGTATTCTAAGGCATTCTATTTACGAAAACTTCATATTATATTAAACCTGAATTTTAGTACGTTGTTTATGAAGAATTATTCAACTATGTATCTTCTTCAAGTAATTACTTTTATTAATTACTCATATTTCGGGGAATACCTTTTTTTGTATAATAATCACTTATTTTATACAATTTTAAGAAGAATGATAGAAAATACACAATTACTATTTTGAAAGTTTTAAAAAAATACAGAATTAAATATAACAACATAAAGTATTAAATATGTTTTGTTGATTGAATTTGAACAGAATTATACTTATAATTTATAACTTTCTTTAGACAAATAACTGAAGCTAATGATGATGTAAACACACACACTCATACACATACCAATAAAAAAAATTTAATGTGCTAGTGAAAAATTTATAGGGAAATAAATTAATTTATCACCATTTTTAAAATCAATAACTTCTAATGTATATTTTTAATTTCTTTTGAAGGAGTTTAACAAATAGTTCCATTTTTGTTGCAGTTATTGATTTTCTACTTCTATAAAATATTTTTTATTCTTTTTAAAGAAATTTTTTTTTTTTTTCAGTTTTAAGTTTTGTACTTTATGTATTTGTTTCGGATAAGAACTTTTAATATTTATTTCCGTTACAGTTGCTCATTTGTAAATTTTGGAACATTTATTCAATTGAATTGTATAAATTTCGAGCTCGGTGATAAATAAGTAAAAATATTTATTATTATACTTTATTTCGATAAATAAATCCCGTGCAAAAAATCAACTGATGGTTATCGAAAATTTCAACGTATAGCTCAAGAGGTTTTGTAATGTCTCAATAGAACAAGTTATAGATGCAATAAAGTTTCATTTTGCTAGTAAAAATTATGTATTCAAAATGAGGAATATTTTTTTAAAAAAAACTAACAATAACAATTAAGCAATTTTATTTGTGTTTTTAAAGAAAGAAGAAAAAGGATTACTTATTGCCATCGGTAGTTGAATTGTAAACCTATCTATCTCAGTAAAATAAGGATTTATTCATAATATTTTATCATTTTTCATGGAACTGTTTTAAAAACATAAATCTCTTACAAATAATTACTTATTTAATTTTAATGTATTGTAATATTTTTTAAAAAATTATCTTGAAAATATGAACATTTAATTGGTTGTAATGATATATTTGAAAAAAAACTGTAGTGTTTGTATTTTATTCTAAATTAAGATTGCTTTCAAGAAACAAATGTAGTTGTTTACATTTGGTTAAAATATAATAATAATAATAGTAAATTTTGGTTTCTCTAAAAAATTTAATCCAAATAATGATTTATTCTTTACATTATATAAGTTATATTGAATACACAACTTCGTGTGCTTTATGCTACATACATAACATTAACTATACTATAAGTACTGTGTTGTATGCATTACTTTAATTGTATTTTGTACTGTCTGTCTTAATTTTATACGAGATTTATGTTGTCTTTCGTTTGTAATTTTCTTATATTGTGTTGTTTTCTTGCTGTATACTTGTAAGTACTTCTCTCATTCTGTACTTATTATTTTAAGTACTTCATATTGTATGTCACAATTTTCAAGTGAGTTATTCAAGATATTTTAAGTACTTAGTGTATAAAATATTTTATTTTATTTATTTCAATAAAAACAAGGATATATTTATACAAAAATTAGCTTCAAAAAAAATAGAAGACCTACAATAATGACAGCAATTTTCATTGGAATTGGACAAAATTGGTTTCAATATTAATAACATTAACTGAATTACAGTATCACGTTGCTGAATTAATTAATTTAGCAGACTTGGAGAACAAACTTTCTAAAAAAAATTTTCTCTTATCGATATCGATTTTTTTACCGCATTTAATTTTTCATGATGTAAAAAGAAAACCTCGATTTCAAATTTCAAGAAATCCATGTGGAAATATTTTAGAGAGCTGGATATTCCTCAGATAGCTGTTTCTAATATGTTAAAAAAAAGTCGCGTTCCGCTGGGTAGAAAATTCTGGTATTATAAGTTTATCCGGAGGAGAAAGTGAAGAGATTAGATATTGCTGTAGATATTTTTAATAGTTAGAACAGGATCAGGATTCTTAAACAAGTTTATTTGTAGTGATGACGCAACATTTTGTGTTTCTGGGTAAGTCCCCGCAGCCTTATATTTGATCCCGCCCATATAAAACATCAACGTGTCAGAGAAAAACTAAATATGTGATGCTCTCTCTGCTCCATGAGACAGAGGTTATTGGTCCCTTTCTTTTCACCAGAAAACAATAATTGTAAACATCTCCCTTTATAAGCTAGAAATGAATGTTGTGCCTCATATACTGGAGAATTCCATTTTCCAGTATGATGTGGTTCCTCCACATTTTTTGCCCCAATCGTGAGGGATTTTCCTAAACGAAACAATCCTCTACAATGCGTTGGTCAAGAAGGGCGGATTTCTTGACCATCATGGTCTCCAGATCTTACCATTATTGATTTCTATTTTTATGATTTTGTAAAAACTCTAGTGTAACAGTTCAAAATCTAGACTTTTTTAAAGAAAGGATATCAAAAGCTATTTCGTCTATCCCGCCGGATGTTGTTTGTCATATATGGGAGGAGGTTGAATATGAAACTTGTCACCTACTGGTAATTACGGGAGCATATATTAAAATTCCTAAGCCGGAAAGAAATTTGGAGGTTTCTCTTCAATTTGACGTTTAGTTCAACTCCCTACAAAGCTTTGTTTCACGGCAATAAGTATTTAAATCCTCACAATTAATTTTCGAATACACTGTATTGAACTTCAGATCCTTTTTTTCACCATGAGTGCTTAAAAAACGAGAATATATGCTATGAAACGTTTATGTCATGAAGTAATATAACATTTAGTTTTCTAAATGGTTACCCGAATATTTCTTGAACGAATGATCGAATTCGAATTAAATTTGGAACCGGGATTATCTAGACCCATTCTGTAATTTATTCTACAAAAAAAGGGTTTTATAATACCAAAAAGTTCTATTTCAGAAGTTAATTAGTTGATGCATTAATACCATATTTAGATAGTTTGAGTGATTAACAGTGATATGAAATTCATATGCATGCGACGAGAATTACGAAAGTCGTGCAAAATGATTTAGGTGTTATCCACTAGATGACGCACTCCACCACTACGATTTTGGTTGGAGTTTATTTCAAGCAGATAAAAAAAGATTGATAGAGCAATTACGACATATAATAGACAGTTGAATAAATAAGAAATTCTCTGATTGCAATTTGAAACGACATACGTCTGAAGCTTGTGCATAAATATTGTAAATACATTTTATAATTACCCAGATAAGGCCTGAATCATTGAATATGTTGATTGTATGTGTGAACAATTAATGTTTAAAGAGGATCCAAACGAAAGATAATCCAAAACAATAGAATTACAATACAATATTTAGAATTTGACTTTTTATCCATTCAGTTATTAAAGGTGTTCCATTTCTTTGACGACAGTTTGTCACATCGCATCGAGTACGGGAAACATAAACATTAGCATACATCATACGGAATAGAAAAAAATTTTACTACTTACTCTCTACCATATCGAACCAAAGACTGCATAACAATACTCTTTCACGTTAATTGCATTGTAACGGAAATGATATTGTTGATTGTTTATTAAACTTTTCATCGCGATAGTAAATTTTAAATCAGATATTCTGGTTAAGACATGACTGGTAGGGAGCCTATACAATTTGATAAAGGTTTCTTCTTTTCAGTAACGCGTTGTTTTATTATGAGCAAACACTTACAACTACCTGGTGGATTGAACCTACTGGATTGAATGCGATTCAACCCAGTAGGTATTTTTGCGGGTTTTTTAAAAATATTATTTTTACTCAATTTTAATTTCATTTATCGTTTCACTGTTATGAGTCAGCTCTTCTAATCTTTAAATTTGTATTGCTTCAATATAATTGAAATATTTATTTTCACTCATCCGTAATTTATCGCTAACTGAGGTTGTCACTTCAAGAATTTGAGAAACTTATGGTACGAATCCTATATTAATGTCTAGTTTTAAAAATGCGATGTCATGATTTGTTATTCGGAACTGTTTGTCTTTTGCTGGTGTTCTTGTACCCGATATTTAATTTTTCTTTTTTTTTTTTTTTTTTTGGTGAGGAAAATTTTAAATATGCGCATATTCTGCTTCTTAAAAATTCTTGAATACTGTGTCGACTTGCAGGTTGTCCAGAATTATTAAGCCCTATTTCAAAATCGCATACAGATGAAATCTTTCATCAGAATACAGTAAAGTTTTGTGGATGACTTAATGAAGAAATGGGGATTTCTTACACAGAAAAAAAAATTTACTATTACCAGCAACAGAGGGCGTTGTATTTATAAATTACACATATTTACAATAGATTTGCAATTTTCACCAATTTCACAAAGTTAAGAACTCTTATTGTTACAAAACAAATTCTAAAATATGTTTCAGCCACTATCTGAAGTCGCAAGATATGTTCAATTGCTGAACGAAGTGTGTGCTAGGAAATGTTGTCTTTCAGATCGGCAAAAGCTCTTAGAGTGTCACAATTTACCATATGTTTTATATGCCCCCAAAACCAAATATCTCATAAACTGGGATTAGGAGATTGTGTTGCATGTTTATCTTGTAGAACAAGCTAGTGCACGTTAAATGAGTCATGGTGAAAATTCTCACGTTGGTGTGAATGCGGAATTTCTTATTAACATTAAAGCCATTACTACTGGCCATTTCGATTTCACAAAAATAATGTTAATCCCTAATGGAATTTTTACTTTCCTCCTCAAATATAGATAGTTTTAACTATTTGAATGCAATAAAGTTTACCCGAAAGAACAAAAAAATGATGAGGGTTTCTACGAAATTATATAATTTTTTTCCCTCCAATTTTTAATAAAAATATTTTTTTGGT
Organism: Nephila pilipes; assembly: GCA_019974015.1. Classification (NCBI taxonomy): domain Eukaryota; kingdom Metazoa; phylum Arthropoda; class Arachnida; order Araneae; family Nephilidae; genus Nephila; species Nephila pilipes. The sequence continues at coordinate 65,454 of BMAW01080332.1, forward strand.
CTATTTTAATGATTAGAAATTAAGTATAATTTACCTGTTGAAGATTTGTCGAAAATAAATTTTATACCAATGAAGAATTGAAATATTTGAACTTTAAAAGAAAAATAATTGCACTAAGATCAGAGATTTAAAAAGTTTTCTGTAAAAGTTACAAGATGGATTCATTAATTGTTATACTCGTATTAATAAGGTACCAGGGAATTTTGCGATTATTTGACAGAAATTTTATGTTAATTTGACTTATAATCCCTTAATTTATAATGTCCTATTAATATTACTAATAGTGATAGAGAAAACACCAATAGAATTAAAGATTTGAGTCATGAAATAGGTTATACTTCGAATATCATAAGAATTTCTTTACATATTTCAAACTTTAAAATTTCACAATGTTCCTATTAAAATGAAACATGTAATTAATGGTTCAAATACTTACTTTACTAAAACTGGAAAAATCTTATAGTTTTGATAAAACTACTATTATTAAAAATAGCTATGAAATCGTTAACGACATAATATATAAAGACATTAGCTTTATTTATAGAAATGACTTTAAAGATTTCTTTAATTCTATATTTTTAGATAGGATTTAATTACGGTTATACTAATTACTATAATGAATTAAAAATTAATAGTTCCATATCTCATGAGAAATTTAAATTTCTTATTAATCTTTCTCCAAAAGAAAATTATTTTAGTTATAATAGAAAAAACTAATAACAAATTAAGGGTATGCCTCAAGAAGGTCCTGCTAGTAATAGTCTAGCTAATATTTCTCAATATTTCTTTGAATATAAATTTATAGATAACAATAATTTCAAGTCCTATATTTTTATCGATGATCTTAAAGTTTTTCATACTAATTTTAATGGAGATATTAAACAAGATATATCTTTTTATTCATTGTATTAAATTCTAATTAAAACTAATGTGGCATCTAATGAAGCAGATTTCTTAAATGTTAATTAAAAATAGTTAATTATGGGGTTATTAGTAATACTTATGATAAGAGAGATAATTATTGTTATTATTGTTTCCTTATTAATAAAGTGCCCTTTTTGTTTTGATACACTGTTCAAACTACACCTCTCCTCCAACTTTCCGATTATTCTTCCTCGTGTGAAGTCCTCCAGGTGATTTCTTCTAGCCATATTTCAAGAAAAAACTCACTTGCACTTGCAGCTAAGGTCTTTAATTGCACCTCCGTTCTTTCTTTTATTGTAGTCTTGAGCTGCGACAGCTCGCTTTTTGCTTACACTCACGTCACCTATGACGTTTGGCACCTAACATTTGCGTACGCATCACATTTCTGCTGAATTACGTGTTCATTGTACTGATTATAATAACCCTTTTTCTGCAATGTCATGGCTATCTGTTTGACATTTACATTGTTGCCTAAGTTTTGCACACTAGTGTATAAAGTGCGATGAACTATCAAATTAGCAATTAAAGAGCAAGAAGCATAATTTACTTTCGTATTTTCCAAATGGATGTCAACGACTAGGTTGTGTAAGGGTGAGAAATTAGTGAAATTTTTTATAAAAGGAAAACTACAGGGATGATTACAGAGCACTTAGTATGTGGTACCATCTAGGAAAAGTTTCAAGATTTAGATACAACACAACTGCTTTAATTTGTTGGCAAGATAACCTACCGATCATCTTAATTAAGAATTGTTTACTTGATCACTAAATTTTTTCCAGTGGGTCAGGGATTACAAACCACTAGTCTGAGAGGTTTTCGTATCCAAAGAAAGAGACGGATTTTTAAAAGATATTTAATTAATGTAAAATTAGGTACAAACAAATTTAGACTATGAGGATTTACATAATTCAGAAATTTCAAAGTACTGTCACACCGTACTTCCAATCATCTTGAACTACGCTATGCTTCTGAGTCTTAAAAAGATGTCCTCGCACAAAGAGTTTAAATAACAATGGTCTGATTCGTGGGGCCCTCTAGTGTAGGAATGTGTTACAAATATTAATTCCTGCAGCTCGGCTAGTCCTGTGTGTGTGAGCGTCGATGACCTCAGCAACATTTAATCAGGAATGTATAATATTTTATACCAAAAAATTAATGAATCAAAATTTAAACAAAATAATACACGAAACATAAACATTGAGAAAATATTAAAAAAATTGAAAAAACAAAAATTATGATTGAGAACATAAGTTTGTTTTTGATTTTATCAACCCACTGGAGGAATATTTCATTAGATTTCCGAGATGGTAGGGAGATTTCGGCAAATGAAATCACCTACTTTCTCAACCTCATATTTATTTCTGAGATTAACTTTAGTAATTTGATATAGTCCAAAAAATTAGGTCAGATTTTGTGGTCTACACCAAATAGTGTACATTAGACCGCTATTAAATCGCCAATATGGTACTGGTGAGCCTTTTTTCTCTTCTTATAATATGTGTGATTTCTGTTTTGTTTTGTTTCTCAGATTGAATCTTGAGAATATTTCGTTTCGCATCTCTTGTCGAATACTTTCTCTTTGATCTAGATATTCTTCTTTCAGTTCTTTTGTTAGTAGGTCTCTAATCTTTGACTACTTTGTGTCTCATCTGATTTTGAAGTGTAATGAATAAGTTTGATGTAATGCATTTATAATCAAGGAAGAGTTTAATATGGATTGGTGGTAAGAGTAAGAGATTTGAAGTTAGATCACGTACGCTCACGCTGATAAGAAAAAGGTTAGATGAGGAGAAATCCCAAATGAACGGAAGCGAAGTAATTTCTAGATAGAAAGTTTTGTACTGACTGAGATCCGAATAAGTAGGATCAGATAAGCATAGAATCATAATATTAATCTTTAGGTTTGGAATGTGTGTAGAGATTTGTTCCACATTTAATAAATAATAAGATATTGAATTTTGAATACCCGAAGTTCCAAATAAAAGCAATTTCATCTGCTTCATTGTTTGACTTTTTAATTTGAGACTGCTTAATTGCAATTAGTGATAGAATAATTAAACGAGAGAGCAGGTAAGCCACTGTTTAAGAATAAGAATTCAAATTTCCCTTGATCATTTGTACAATTACTCCTGGACGATTTGTAAACTATTTGAGACAACGTATTATTCATTGAAAAAGTACATTGTTAACAGTTGTTAGCAGGACTCTTAGGACTGTGACACACTTCCAGACGGCTGAGCTCGACGCGTGTAACGATAAACACTGCGAAGCATCGCGTTAAGCATGTACTCACTCGAAAGGCTACCTATCCGAGCGATGAGCCTACAAAGTTGTATAATACCCATCCGAGATGTTTAGCCTGAAAGATGATGTAAGCGGTTAAGCAGCCCAAAAAAATAACAGTCCTTACAAAATCCAGCAGACAATTGCGAGGAGTCGATTCTTAAAGAAAAAGAGAAAACACTCCCACTGGTTCCATCTTGATATTCAATTGTGTTCGGAGGAAAATTCGTACACTTGAATCAAAAAGTCGAAAGTGAATAATTAGGAAATATTCCCGATCATTGAAAATATCCGCACTAAACTGACTTCACTGACCAGAGACTCGACAGCACAGGTGTCAAAGTCGAAGCACACGTGTGAAGGTCGAGTCTTTTTCTATTATTTCCCTCGGGTTCAAATCCGGTACAAAGTTTAAACGAAGGATATACTATAAGAAACCTCGCCGTTGTATTATGGTTAAAATGAAAATTATAGACGAAAGACATTATCGCTGCTGTCTCAAAATGTTCCATTAAACGGACAATTTTTTTTCATAAATCTCAGAATTTGTATTCCTCGATAGCAGAGCATAAGAAAAATAGGTTTTTTTCTGCTGTTAATCTTGCACCATCTTATAAATAGAGCTCCATAGATGAAAACTTTCTTTCCTAAGCAGGTGGTTTATTTCGTTTAATACAAATTTATCTTTCTGAAAATGGATAGTCGTAATAAATATAACTATTTACATGTTGCTGTTCTGTCATTTTTAATTGTATTAGCGCTTATATTATTCATAAGTTATCTGAAAATATAAGGAAAAGTCAATACAACTGGAGCCAATTGGAGAAGTCAATATAAAAAACACAGACTGTGTGTTATCGAAGCACATTGGTAAAAAAATATTTTTCCACATATGTCATAAGGAAAAAAAAAAAAAAAAAAGGTGGTCGATATATGTTAGTTTTGGTCACCATGGAATACATCAGATCAGGAAAACACCAAAATCGTTGGCGTATAATTAACATCTAAAAATTTTTAATAAGTTTGCGTGAGCTAAAATCGAAAACAATGTTAAAATTAAGACATCCTTCAACTTGCATGATAACGAGACCTTCTCAAGGCGGGAAGACAGAACTCGTTCGAAAAATGATTTTGAGCAAGTTTTTGAATCTCCTGTAAAAAAAAAAAAAATAGGAAGGTGTTACACAATATGGCAGCCTCGGCCGTCGGATGAGAAAAACTTTAAATTTGTTACAGGGCTACCATCAGAAGAAAAAGATTGTGATTTATTGTATTGGATGATATGATGAATAACGTGACGAATGAAATCTCAGAGATGTTCCCACATCATTAGAAATACAGCCTAATACTCATAACGTAAAATCCAGCCATTAGACCAGGATAATATGAACCCAATTTTTTTTGCGTATTTGGTGCTGTGACTAAGGTGGTTTGATTTTGTATATAATTTGATGAGAATGTTTTTTTCAGCGTTTGTTTTAAAGGTAATTTGAGAAATTTTATTTTGAACACAATGACTATAAACTTAAAATTGACTTTCTTTAAGACTCATTTGGTGCAAATAATTTTGTCCTGGACTCCGTTAATTGATTTAACAATTTAAATTAATTAACGGAGGTGTTTCGTTTTAAAAAGGTGTACAGGCCTTCTTACGTGCCTTCTAGTACATAAAAATTTCATATGTATGTGTTCTTGTGAATTGCATATAATTGCATGTTATAACCAGTGGCTAAATTTACTATAATTTATTAATGTAACAACTGCTAGATGGCGCCACCAGACAGAGTACGTGTACGGCTTTTCTCTGGTAGTGAAACAGAAAAGATGACTTTAGAACTAGAAGCGTTCCTATGTATAGGAAATAAATCGTTTTAGCCCAGAGATAGATAATTTCTGCTTATTCAATGATTTCCGATTTATCACAGCAGACTATAATGTTTATTTCGCACAAGTGACTTTTTTTTGATGATTATTACTATGAAATTGTGATTTGTGCGTAATCGCCATGAATTTCTTCTCCATTCTTATGTTTTAGTTATTTTTTTCTAAAAATTAATTCACGATATTTCTAGTAAAAAAATGTGGTTTTTTTATAAAACAAAGTTAATGTAAGGTATTGTTATAAAAATTGGATTTGATATTATATTTAGATGAATTTCTAAGGCAAATTCGTTATCAGTTATAATTTTAATAAACAAACAAGTGTAGTTGTTTTCTTTCTTGTCCATTCCAAAAAAAGAGAAAGACTTTTTTTAATTTAATATTTGTTAATTTAATAATTTTTTTTAATTTAATAATTTTCTTTTAATTTAATATTTGTTAAGAATGCACGGAAATTAACGTGTGGTTTCAAATATATCATTTATTATTTAAAGTAGCATCGATCTTTTATTATTTGCATATGGTGAGACATTTGTGTCGCGATTATTTGAGATTTTAAATCCTAAGTAGGTTTCGTAAAGAGTTAAGTACTGATCGCATTTACTTCGATTTGCATTGACTGACACGTAATTTTTATATGGTAGCAGAATTTCAGAATTGTTAAAATCTACTTCAATGTCTTATTTTAAAAAATCAACTTTGTGTGTAATTTTTTCAATATCTTCATTTTAAATAATATTAGAGAGCTATTTTTTTTACTTAAATTGCTTTAAGGAAATTTTGGTTGATTACTATGTAGGATACTTGAAGTTAATTATTTTTTCTTATGTGTGATCGAGAGGATTTTTTCTCCGTATGTTAAATTTGATTATTTTAGAAAATTGTTTCGAGGAAATAGTTAGCAATTTTCGCGAATAGGTTACTGCATCTTGAGATTTTAAAATATTTTTCTTTGAGCTACGTAACACTATCAGAAAAAGACCAGTTTCTTCCCTCCCCCTTCCTTCTTTGGCTTTGAAATTTTTTTTTCCCGCGATCCTCTCTGTAAAGATTGCCGTCTTCGGGGTTTTGTCTTTTGATGTGCCGGGGCAGGTTGTTACCCCTTCCTCTCCAAGATGGGACGTATTCAAGTATTTGACGAAATTCTTGTATGCTGTTGGGGGCAGTTTCAACCCTTCCTCATCCCCCGCGGGTTCTTTCACCCCTTTTGAAACGCAGCTGTATTTTTAACGAGTGAGAAAGTGGAATTTTGTAATCTATAGGTCAAAAAGGTCACAAATCCTAGGGTTGTTAGCAGTGTGGTCTTAATGGAATTAGATTTGAAAGTCAATTTTACGACTTTTGAAAAGAAGGTTGGTTTTGTTTATGGAGGTGAAGGGTCTTGTGTGAGACGTGTGTGTTGAAATTCTTGGAATAAGTTCTTGCATAGTGTCCCTTTCAAAAGTGGCATCGAATTGTTGTTTCCGGTTGAGATAGATTTCTAATGGAGAGGAGGCTTGATTTTTTTTTTATTCATGATAGGGTGGACTTTTGTGGCAGGTCTCTAGTACAAAGTGCATTTTTTGGTTTTTGTCAAGGAGTGATGAGTTCTTTTTTAAGGGTGAATGTAAGTTTTCAGAGATATTTGGGGGCTTATTTCCCTTCATTCAGGGTGTGCAAATAAATTGAGTTATCAGAAAATAGAAATTTTTTTTTGTTAATTTTTTTTATTTGAGTTTTCATTTCTACTTAGCCTTAGGAAATAATCTCTTCGATTATTTAAATTAAGTAATGTTGTTAACTTTTTTTCTAGTTCTCTAATATTTATGGCTGATTTCTTTTTTAAAAAAAAATTTCAATTATTAAAGGAATACAATTTTGTACCAAATGATGAATTTCAATGTCATATTTCGAAGTGTTTGGTTGAGAGTTTGAGTTTTAACTAGTTGCGTATGTGGTTGAGCAGTAATTAGTGTGTTGCTTCTGAGTGTTGTAGTTAGCGATTATCAACGGGATTACAATGTGTTTCGAGTTTGATAATAGTTCAATTCGATGACAAATAATTTATGGGTTTAATGTGCAGTGATTTACGTTTTTCAGATTGAGAATGATGTTTTGTTCACTCGCACTTTTCAAGTATTGGTTTCTCATTCTGATATAGCCACATCAGATAACGTCGTTCAGTGAGTATCGTTTGTTTTGTTGTTTTACGTTCACTTGTTTCAGACTGTGGTCAGATTTTTTTCGTCAATAATGTTGAGTTCGACAATTATCTTGGCATTTTAGCTCTTTATGAGAAAATCTAGGGCTCAATAAGTATGGCGGAAAGTTTGTTTTGGCTGGATGGTACCAGAATTCCATGCAATTAATTAATAAGAACTAGCCATTCATGATACTCTAATGCGCACGGGTTATTTGGATTCACAATAATGCACGAAATTACGATAATGTTACAATACTCACGATGACGTACGAGATTCACAAAGAATTTTTCTTTCATTACGTTGATGTTGGGAGATATTCAGGATGATATTTCCGAATAATATACTGCTGTTTGTAGAAAATGCAACACCATGAAAGAATCATCAGAATCAAATGAAATTTAATGCAGAAACGACTTGTACTGATACAAATAAATGATGAAATTTTCAAAACAAAAGATACAAATTAAGCGTCCGAAATCAGTATTTGGTGCAGCCACCATGCGCTGCAATAAGTGCTGCTATACGACGTGGCATGGAGTCAAACAGATGTTGAATATCTGCTTGAGGAAGAGAATTCCATATCGCTTGTATGCGCAACCAAAGTTCGTCTTTGGAAACTGCAGGACGCGGATCACGAGCGAGACCCGACCAACCATATCCCACACGTGCTCAATAGGCGACATATCCGGTGAATAAGCAGGCCAAGGAAGAAGTTGCATGCGTTGTGCTGAACAGAAGTCTCGAACAGTCCGCGCAACATGTGGGCGTGCATTATCCTGCTGAAAGATAGCTCCAGGGATGCCTTGAAGGAAAGGAACGACTTCGGGCTGTAGCACTTCACGGACGTACCTGTTGCTATTGAGATTACCCTCAATTCGTATCAAATTGGATCGTCCATGATACGAAATCGCACCAGACCATAACTCCGGGTGTTCGACCACTATGTCGTTCAATAATACACTCAGGAAGGCAGCGTTGACCGGCATAACGTCTAACACGAACACGGCCATCATGGGTCCACAAATTGAAGCGTGATTCATCTGAAAAGACAACTTGGTGCCAATCAGCTCGCCTGTCTCTGTGCTCAAGAGCCCACTGCCGACGCAGCCGTCGATGATTCGCCGTGAGGGGAATCCTGTATAAAGGCACCCTTGCACGCAATCCACGGCGCAGCAGACGACGACGAATTGACGAAGCCGACAATTGTACACCTGTAGCAGTAGACCAACGTGCTGCCAGCTGCCTGGAGGAAGCTGTGCGATCATTCACCGCCATGCGGAGCAGGTGTCGATCATCGCGCTCTGACGTCACCTTCTGTCGTCCAGTGCCTGTTTTTCCAGTTGTTCGGTGCTCGTCGGTCCACTGCTTCCAAACTCGCATCACTGTGGAACTGTTCCGCTGCATACGAGCTGCTATTGCGCGATAGGAAAATCCTCCTTCTCGAAGGCCGATTATCCTCCCTCGTTCAAACTCCGTAAGTTGCTTGAATTTCTTATTCTTCCGTCGTGGAGGCATACTCAGGTCTCACTAAACGTTTGCCACTAACAAATAATCATAGACTTTTTTCAACGTCCCGCTACAGCACTTTATTTATACGCTTTCAGCATCAATTCAGAGGGCGCTGCGCGCGCCGCGCAAGCGCGATGGCTCTGAAACTTTATTAATTTGCATAATATCCTATAATTGACATTTGCTGCGAATTTCATTTAATTCTGATGATTCCTTCATGGTGTTGCATTTTCTACAAACAGCAGTTTATATATGCCACTACATTTTTGCAACTCTTCAAAGTAGTCGTCTAAAGTTACCTTCATAAAATTGCTATTTCACTTGTTTACCGTTAAGTTTTCACGTTTATTCTTGTCGACATTTTACGTTCTAATGAGTAATGAGTGTAATCGTCCTCAAGAATTTATGTGAACTTTGAATTGGTACCTGTTGTGAATTTTTTTTCTCTTCCTCGAATTCTCTATCATATGGTGCAAGGTCATAGGCATTTCGTTATCATCTCTGCACGTTTGTTGGAGAATTCTGGTAATGTTATTTGTCTGAAGCATTTATTCTAAGAAAATACTTTACCATTTCCCTTGGTTACAATTATTATTATACAATCCAAAACGTTAAAAATGTAGAATTTATGACATTATTACCTGAATTTATCGTCCCATTACATAACGAAAACTATTCAGAGTTTACGGTGGAAAGGAAGGCGAATATTCAAAAAAAAACCTGTCAAAGGTTCCTCTATTAATTTTTTCGCGTATAGGGAAAAAAAAGAAACAGCATTATTCTAAATGGGGAAATGATTATTTCAGGGGGGAAAGCAAATAGTTTTCTTCTCCTTTTACGAGTAAATCAGGATAAAGATGATGTGATGGTCATGAAAAGGGAACGACTATTATGCGAAATCATTATACTCCAAATACTGAAATTTTTAGGCATCAAGAATTTAAAACTACAGCTTTAAGTCCTATATTTTTTTTTTTAAAAAAAGGAATTCTACTCTATGGTATGGAAAATATATTTCATAAGATTACTGAGAAAATAATTTATAAGACTAGAAATAGGTTGCTCTTTTTAAAAAAAAGTAATAAACCGATTGTTACTTTAAGACCCATTGTGAAACTAAGAATGAATAGCAGTTTTTGTCCACAAGTTGATGGATGTTTTAAACGGAAAAAAGAATCACAAATCATTTACTCTAAAAACCACCCTCTTTAATATGATTATTCAGAAGTAGATGTCAAAGTTGATGGCGAATGATTTCAACGTATGGAATATGAAACACGAGTGAGGGAAGTAACAGTTGAGTTCAATGGTTAAGTACCTAACTGCAGTATGCTACGTTAAAAGAGGTGTAAATGTGGTATAGGCGTTTGAAAAAGGGGGAGAATAAAGATTGTTTGGCATATGAAGAAGAATTGAAAACAGAGAAGGGTCGTTAAGATATCCTAGACAAAGGGGAGGAATCCCCCAAGTTCACCAAAAGACAATAAGCTCAGCAGGAAAGAAAATGTATAACTTGGATCCTATTTCCGTATTTACCTGAAAAGCGTTTAGCTCCATGAAGTTTCTAAAGTCACGATTCATCGAAACAAATGACCTGTCTCCTGTTGTTTACCATCTTGTAGTGGCTAGTTTTTACAAACTGCATCTGCATCACTTTGCACTCACCAGTTTACCTGAGATAACTTTTGGAAGAAAGTATAGTAACGTGAGATTGCATTCAAAATTATACAAAGGATATGCAAATCTGATTAATAATTATATCAGAAGGGATTCTATTTAAATGCATCAATACTGATGTTTTTTTAACGCGTAAATACTCACATGAACTGGGAAAATAAAAATAAAAATGTAGTTCTAGTATTTCAAAACAATACAGAGATATATTTAATTTATTTATACAACATATGACTATTAAATAAAATTTCCTAAGAGGTATATGAGCAATAAAATGGCAGTAGCTATTTTACAACGTTTTTCTGAATTTCACTTGGTGTGTGTGTGTGAGTGTGTGTGTGTGTCATCAAATTTTCGATCGTTAATTTAACCAACTTCCCATCAAGCTAGAGCTTTGAAATTTTGGGAATCGTTCGTACTCGCCTAACAATGCAATATTTAGACGTTTGCGACAAGTTTTAACTAATATTTCAATAATTTTAATAAGTCAAAATATTCTTTCCCCTCGGCACTTTTAGAATTGAGGAAAACATTTCTTTCCCCCTCTGGGAGCACCGGGCACTCCCCACACAGCATGAGGTTATCGTAAACCTTTTGTACTCACAAAGGGGAGATACTATCTCCCCTTTACTATCTCCGAGATAGTAAGGGTTGCTGACTTTTAGTCAGTAATCATTCTCAAGAAAGAAAGTTTCCAATATTTGGCGCCGTGTCTTATCACAATAATTTTTTCTGAATTTTGGTTCCCATTCTTTTTTTAATAGAATGACTTACAAACTTTCAAATGCATGTTTTGATTTTATGAGTATTATGAATTTTTTAATACTCTCACAAATGTCTCTTTTTAAGTGAATTTTAAAGTTAAAAATAACTAACAGTTTTAACTAATATTTCAATA
>BMAW01080334.1:0-14933 GCA_019974015.1 Nephila pilipes
GGAAAAAAGCCACATATTAATATAAAAATAAAAAGTGCACAATATCATCAATATTAAAACAGATTTGTTAAAAATAAAACAATAATTATAACAAAATAAAAGACTGAAAAAATGTTTATGATTTAAAAAAACAAGTAATAAAATAAAATACAATCAATGTATACACACAAAAATAAAAGAGTTAGTCACACCCTGGCAGTTTGTCAGGTAATTTATGTTAGTAAAATTAAATCAAAAAGTCAAAACCCAAGAGTCAACTGAGAATCAATGCAATTCGAATCAAAATAATTTAAAAATTTCCAGTAAATTAATGCAGCATAAGGAAGGGGAAAGAAAAGTAATTTTCTAAAGGGGAAGTATTCAAATAAACCCATATAGGCACATGGTCAAAAAATTTTGGTAAAATACAACAAGTAACCACTCAAAGGGAATACTATTGAGAATACAAATATTGCAATATAATTAGTCTGACAAAAAGTGGTTACAAAAGCGCAGAACAGCGGGAAGAAAAGAAGAAAAATATTTTTAAATATAAAATAAAAAGTAGTGCCAAACGAAAGAGACTATTAAACCGAACAAAAAGAGACCAGAATCAAGCCGAGAGGAGAAGTGAATGAGAGAGAGAAAGAGAATGATACATTATACAAAATTGTGGGATAAAAAATAAAGAAGTTATGTCAATTTACAAAAATAAGAAATTTTTACAAAAATTTACAAAGTAGAGTCATTAGAGAGTTCAGTCTAAGTCCTCATTTTCTGAACCAGGAGCAACTTCATTATCGACTGGAGAGTCGTTGCCATACTGCTTCTTACCCGTGAGGTGTTGAATATAGATATCACGACTCCATTTAATGGAGTCGGATACGCAGAGCTTGCGCATCAGCTTTAGGTAAGAAGCAGAGGCCACCATCTTGAGAAAATGGTCATTTTCGGGGTCCCATGCACCAAGAGATCCGACAAGAATAGGCGCGATATGGATGGAAGAGTAGCCTTTTTCTTGGAAAAAAGGGACTAGCTGGCGGTATTTATTTATTTTGGCTAGTCTTGCTCTTGTGAAGGAACTTTTCCGATTCTCAAAGGGGATAGTAACATCAATGATGAATAACTTATCCCCTATTGAGGCGACGATGTCGGGTCGGAGTCGTGAATCGCCAACAGCTTGGTTGACTGAAAGGATCTTTCCTTTGTGGGCGACCACTTTTCTGACTCTTTCCAGGATGGCATTATGCCGATTTTGAATCGCCTCGGCATAGGCGAAACAATGGTTAAGAACATGTGGAAGGGTCTCGTCGCGGGCTCCGCATTTGCGACATCTTTTGTCATCTTGAGGCCCTTTCCATATCTTGGCTGCGTTGAGAGGGACCATGTTGAGACGGGCCTTATGGACAAACCGCCAGTCCGCAAATCGGGTGTAGTTGGCCTCCGCAAGAAAGTGCGAACTGGCGGGGTGCAAAGAAACGCATTCAATTGCCTTGCCTTGATTGGGCATTGCCATGAGGTCCTCGACATTCCTAAGCCTGGTATGCTGGTGAAGGATTTTCATGACCCTTCTCCGGTCAGAAGAGGAGATTGTGGTTTCATGAAAAGTGAGGGACGGGCATCCATTGCTGAAGGACCAAGTAAGCCCGATCCTTCTGGAGGCTGCCCTCGCCTTCGTCCAGGTGTTGGAATGCGAGTTGGTGGTAATTCCGTAGGTGTCCTCCATGGATCCACTAAGAAATGACGCGAGGTCTCCGTCACTGGGCTTTCTTCTAATCCTGACCTGGATGGATCTTGAAAGTTGGCCCAGTGCTAGGGCGATTACCTCTTCATCCTTGGAGGTCAGCAATTTGAATGCAATGTCGACAAGGTAGAAATCCGAGTCGACAGCTGCTGATGGAACACCGCAACCTCCCATCTTCGATTCTCCATAGAGGTAATGGTTAGAAGCATTGCTGGGAAGGTACAGGATGTCCTTGATTTCCTTGGAGAGGCAGGAATCGACCTTCTTCCAGTCGGACTTAGGCAACCCGCATGGCGAAGCAGAGCGAGCTGTAGAAAAAGGATATAAGCGCATCCAGTTTCTGCCATGGGGCCAACTTGGACTTGGCGATCTTGAGGTCCATCTCAAGTGCCTCATTGATGTTATGGAAGTCGGGGTTAATGTTGAAACCAACAGGCTTCCCCAAATAACAGTAAGCTTCCGCTTCCGAAAGGCACTTGATAGGGGAGTCCAATATCGAAAAACTTGTATCTCTGGCTCCGGTTGGAGCCGCGCCCGAAAGATGGAGCGAGGCGCATTTAGAGGAATTGAGCCTAAGTCCGATGGCATCTAAAGATTCCACAGTTTTGTCCAGGAGCTGTTGGACGACAAGATGGTCACTTCCCAGCAATACTAGGTCGTCAGCGAAGGCTAGCACCGAGTGCTTCTCTGCGCTGTCCTGCATTGAGACTAGGATGTGGTTTATTGCTAGGTTGAACAGAGGGCCACTGAGCGGACACCCCTGTTTAACGCCACATCTAAGTGGAACTGGCTCAGAGAGGCCTTCTTCTGTGATTATTCTGGTTGATGAATGGTTGTAGATGTTGTTAATTAAATGAATGAAGTCAGAGTCGACCCCTGCATTTTTGAGTGAAACAAAAAGGACTTCATGAGGGATCGACCCGAACGCGTTGGAGATGTCCAACCACACAAGGAAGGCATTGGTGTGAGATCTCCTGGCATTTTCAAGGTGCTGCCCAATGATGAAGTTGTGCTCCACCACCCCATCATAGGGCGTAAATCCTTTTTGACACTTGGAGAGGATGTTGTGCATCTCACACCAATCTTGAAGCCTGCGGGTCAGACATTTTGAAAAGAGCTTGTAAACAGTATTGGAGAGAGAAATAGGTCTCCAGTTCTCGATTGCCTTGAGGTCTCCCTTCTTTGGGAGGAGGATACAATTAGAGGACTTCCAATCTGCCGGGATGTCCTTCAGCTTCAGGCAAATGTTGAAGATGGTTGAAAGAATGGAGCCTCTGGGGTCGGCTTCTCTCCAGTGTTTGTAAGTGAGGAGGTCAGGGTCAGGGGCGGAGTTCTCACACCCCTGGAGACAGGACGCCACAAATTCTGGGGTAAGAACATCCAGGACAGGAGGAAGGTCAGGAGGATCCGAGTTTGTCATGGCAAATGATTGAGTGGGAGCAGACCAGCATTTCTTGAAATGATCCGTGATATTATCCCTGGAAACAGGACAGCGGCTGGAATCAGGCGATGTTAAATTCTTAATACACCGCCGCCTGTTCCATCTGTACAGACGTTGGATTCTCTGAGCATTATTGGGATCGAAAGGCTTGGAGGTAGGTTTCTTATTTGAATTTTCAGTAGGACGAGGAGATAGGTGGAAGAACTCTTGCATGACTGAGGTGAGGTTGACCATAAGATTTTGGAAAATATTGGAGGCTTCTTCGAGGTCGTCTATTTCCAGGATAGCTTTGAGAGGATCAAAAAAGGAGTCGATGATTTTTGGTCTTTGGAGGTCGAGCTTTGGGATTTCAGGAGCCAGGCTATTTTCGGTGGAATCTTCGGGGTTAGAAATGAGAGGAGGAGCAAGAGGAGTATCTCCTGGCATACCTTCAGAGAGCTCCGTGATTCTTTTGTGCCTTTTTGCTTTGGAGAAACGAGTATGGATAGGAATCTGTAGTGAAGATGCATTGAGTTTGAATGAATTTCTTTTATGGGCAGCCAGATGATTTCTTTTTGCTATATTATTGTTGGCTGTGAAATTGCAGAGACTACAATTCCTCAGACTGTCGTCTATTGCGGAGGAGTTGATTACTAGGTTGCCTGATAGACAAGGATGGTTGGCAGGGTGTTTGATGATGGTGGAGGAACAAATTGAACACCAGTACTTGACAGCTGAGGGTTTGCATTGGTGGAAGACAGTCAAGTGCTTTTTGATGGAGGCGTTAGTGTGGTACCAGTGTTTGGTCCCAAATGAGGCGGAACATCCCTTGACTGGGCAGTCAAGGCGGGCGCATAGAGGAAAAGAGTATTGCAATGTTTTGTTGATGAAGGAAACTTGACAAGGTCTGGAGGAACTATTGCTGGAGGAGGCAGAAGGCAGAGCGCGGGAGGCTGGTCTTGAGGCGAAATCTTCCTGGGAGCTTCTTGCCGGAGTAGGAACTGGCTGAGGAGGAGCTTGGGCTATTGTAGGAGATGGTAATTCAGGAGCCTTTGGACGGGATTGAAATGAGACCTTTTTACTCTTGGATGGATGGGAGGCCTTTGGAGGCACGACTGGAGTGATGGAAGTGTAGTCTAAAGCTTCATGGCAAACGCCGGTAGAAGGTGGAGGTTTATGTTTGGTCTGGTAGTGGAGCTTAAGTAAACCATTGATCTTTGTGGAATAATTGCAGAGAGAACATTTGGAGGGAACCAAGGGACGAGGTTTGTTGTCTTCTTGGTGAATCTCAGCTTGTATTTTAATCGTTGAGGCGACTGGGAGGTGAGGAGGAGAAGAAGAGGAGTCTTCAGAGAGTAGTTCTTTATTGGAAGAGGCGTTCATCCTGATATTATGGGATTGAAAGAGGTGGAGACGCAACCCTATCATTTTCTTTGCAATAAAAGGGCAGTATTGGCACTTTCTCGGAGAAGAGAGGAGGGTGGGAGCTTGAGATGAAGTGGGAGATTGGTTCTTATTGGCTCTCACAGGATGAGTAGTATGCGTTTCAATTTGGATTAAGGCACCCGACTAGGTTCGAAGACCAATTTTTGAAAAATTGCTTTTCAGAAGAGTCTTTTAGTGTCAAATGATAAAAATAGACTCAAAAAGCAATAAAATTATATTTATATACATATACAATCTCTAGTGTTTGAAAAAAAGTTTTTTTTTAATGAAATTTCAGCAAAATTTACAACGTTAAGAAAAACAGCATAACTAAATAAATAATAGACAAAATGGATTTTTATTGCATACATATACTTCTTACTTCCTGTAAAGTGTAACTGACCGCAGAATAACAATTAATTTCAAAAATAAATATTTTATAAGCATTCGAAGTTGATGTTTATGATTTTTCATCAAAATTACTATATGTTTTGGAACGAAAAAGACTGTAAAATATGTCTAAATGTAACTATCTCAAAACCTGCGGTCTATTACACTCCTAAGGACTTATTAAATATGTGTACCAAATTTTATTGAATTTAGTTTTAATGCTTTGGAGATATCACGTTTTTCGTGCATGACTTTTGGTGAAAAATTCATTCTTCAAAAAACACATTTAAAAAATATATTCATATGTTACATAAAGTTAATATTACAGAAATAACTTAAAATTCTCCAGTTTTATATGTTATACCTTCCTAATCTGCAATATATATGTTTCTAATTTTTCTGATGGACCTAAGCCCTGTTCTGGAAGTTTTTGTTAATGGTAGTGAGAGCCTTTTTTAATTCTTCGAAACACATCTGACATGGATTACAGACTAATTTTCAAAAATTGACAATCAGGAAAGTTTTATAATGACAAACAATAGAAACAGACTTATAATATCACAAACATTTGAATGTATATAAATATATACATATATTACCTCTAGGTTTTGAAAAAAAAAAATCTTTTATGAAATTTTAGCAAAATTTTCAATATCTAGAAAAAAAACATAATTTAAAAAATAATGGGCATAAAAAACTGTTGTTTTTTATATATATATTTACTTCATAATCTCTATGAAGTGTCACGCAGTGCATGTTAAGAAATAATTAAAAAAAAAGTATTACATAAGCATTCGAAGTTGACATTAATGATTTTTGCATAAGCATTTGAAGTTGACATTATGATTTTTCGTCAAAAATGATTAATGTTTTAATCCGAAAGTAACTATAAAATATAATTAAATGTAAATATATCTCAATCTGTGGTTTGCAATACTCTGAGAGTTTTTTTAAATATTTGTACCAAATTTCATTCAATTTAGGGTGATTGTTAAGGAAATACCCAATTTTTCGAGCAAAAATTGTGTAAAAATTTAATTAAAAAAATCACACATATTAAATATCTATGTATATTTAAATTAAAAGTTAAATATCTTGAAATTCATCAATTTTATAGGTCATTCCATGTTTTTCTTCCATTATTGTGTTTCTATTTCTTTCTTATGGCACCAAGCTTTCTACTGGAAATTTTTGCAGTTGACAGTGATTAGCATTTTAATACTTCAATGCACTCTCTATCAAATATTGTGTGTCCCTGTACATTATTACATGAATAAACAATGTGTATTTCATTTAATATGCATAATAAACCATTAAATATATTAATTAAATTTTACAACACTAATGTAAGCACCAAACACAATGCATAGTTCTCAATAAATACTTTTTTGGTAGTATTTGCCACAGAACTGCATAGAAAAATTCATTTTAATTAAATTATAGACCAAATTAAGCTTGTCAATCAATGTTTACGTCCCTAGTTAAATAACATGATGAATACTTTTCGTCATTTTCAGGTTTACTACTCTGTTACATTCGTTTCATTTGCAGTCAGTCTTCTCTCCTTGACATACTGAATCATATAAAGTCTTTTCGTTTCCATAAAACTTTTTTTAACGCATTATATGAACCACTTCTACTCATATTTTGAAGAAGAATTAATTTAAATTTAATTTCAAATAAAGAAAGAATTGAAAGTAATGCAAAATATAGGAAAACAAACTAACAGTGAGCAAAATAACACGAACCAAAAATGTAAACAAACATTAGCGATAGTCGAAAACACTGTTGCCAATCATCTACAATAAAATGGCTTGAAATAATTATAAATAAACTGTGGCTTAGTGAGCAGAAAATTAAAATTACGGTTTTAAAACATTATTTTAGAGCATTAATACCTTTAAAAAAGGATAAATCTTGTACATCCGGTTTTAAATGCCACTACTTCCGGTTTCGGTTTCAACTACTACGCATTATTAAAAAAGCAATATCTTGAGTTCTACCTCACATAAAATAAAAATAAAGACCGTTATGGAATCTTGAAAAGTAGGACTTTAATTTACAATCAGAAAAAAAAAATCGAAATTTTCTTCAGAATGCGCTTTTTCAACCTAGTCGGATACCTTAATGGCAATCGAGAACTGGAGTTGGAGCTATTTGGAATGAAAGATCTATTTCTTGATTTAAATTTGCTATTGATGAAGGTACGCGATTGGAGGGAGTCCTGTGAGCACGGAATCTTCGAAGGTCGAAGAGAGACTTGTAGGTTAGGATCTTGTATCTTGGAGGAGGTCTTGACAAACCTTGAAGTAGGAGGCGCAGGAGAAGGAGGTTCTATTTGTATAAGAGAGGTGGCCGCAAATGCTCGGTCAGTGGACACCTCGAGATTATGCAAGAGCTTGCAGTGGTCTGCAAGAGAGAGGCCTCTTTCCACCTCATGAAAGCAGATTCGGCAAGTTGGTTGGTCACTTGGTGGAGGGAAAAGCTTGGTTACAACTTGCTTAGGAGGGACTTTATGTATTTTTAAAATGTGAGCCTCCATTCCAGCCTTTGACACAAAGGGCATCTCGCAGAATCTGCATCTGTATAGCCCCTTCCATAATAAAAGTAGATATACAAATGCAAAATTGATAACAAAAAGTGAGGACATGAGAGAAACGCCACAATGTAAAGTAACATACTGCTCATGAATAGGAGTAGAGTTAACACTAGGAAGGAGAGCAGAAGTAAAAAAGGTTACTTATTACATTTCTCTGAGTAATTCCTTATATATATATATATATATATATATATATATATATATATATATATATTTTATTTATTTTTTTTTAATTTTTTTTTTCTCTTCCCTAAATACAAACAAACTCAGGGAGAAACCCTGACAATTTGTCAGGATGTAAACTACTGTCCTGGAAGTGAGTAGAGGAGGTTAGAATAGTAATAGGTTAGTAAAAAAAAACCCCTGACTGTTTGCCAGGGTAATTAAATCATCCTGACTGTTTGTCAGGGGAATTAAGATTAGTACAAAACAAAGAAAAATGATCAGACCCCATTTAAAAACATATTATTTTATTGGTAATAGTGAGTCACAACTAATGGGAGAGGAAGGGAAGAAGGTTGTGGCTCGAGATACAAAGTGCGACTTCAGCTCCACACTCCACATGGGGACTTTGATTTCTATAAAAACTATTACAAGTAAGTGGGAGAAAAGTTGGTGATAAGAAGACATTAGTTAAGGGGACCAGTTCAAAAAGAAATTTTTGAGAAAGCTTTATATTTGAGGGAGTTATGGTAAATTTAAATTATTTTAAAACAATTTTAAAATCGTGGAAAAAGATTGATGAACTGGTCCAGTGGGGTCGTGTGACCCATCATTGGAATCAGAATCACCAGAGGGATCGAGTTAGGATCAAATTGGGAATCTCTGGTGAAACGGAAAGGAGCTGCTGGCAAGGGTCCAACAGAAAAAATAAGTTGAACCAAAGAGATAAGGAAAAGCAGCTACCTTAATAGATTGAGTTAAATTGATTTGATGTAAGTGGGGAGGCTGAAGTCTTAATAAGATAGTGGTAGAAGGAATTAATTTTGAATAAGAATTAAATACGTTATAGGTAAACCTTTTTTTTTATTATTTTTTTTTTTATTATAATTTATTAATGTTTGTGAGGTACTAGCAGGAAAGCTAGTACAAGGTTGGATTGCTGAGGAGGGCATAGGAATTTGAGTACTATGATTTTGCATGAGGAATATTTACTGGTTTAATAATTTTTAGATAAATGGACAGGAATTTGGAAAAAAGTAGATCCCTCCTCAGAAAAGAGCATAAGTGAATTGGGAATGATGAGGGCTGATCAGTAGAATCTCAGATGAATTGAGGCAGAATATGAAGTCTCAATTTATCTGGAGAAAACATAAGTAATTGTGAATACATATAAATGATCACATTGCTTTTGAGTTTTAAAGAATTGAATGGAAACATTTTGACATATTTCAAAAGCATGTGAGAATAAAATTGAACTTGATAAAGTAATAATAATATAAAACTGAGTAAGATATAAACTAGTAATAGAAGAGATAAAATATTGGTGGACAGTCTAACCATTTGTGTTCTGATGTAATAAACTGATTGTTAGCATAAAATCCTTATTGCAGTAGGAAAAGAAAAAACAATTTTATCAATATCAATGGTATTGTGATATTGGAATTTTTAATAAAATCATTTGTAATTAAAAAGATGAGTGAATTGAGTAACACCTCATGCCAGCTGGTTAACTCTGTTCTTGGCATGAGGTATTGTATGGTTTTTAAGTGACATTGAACAATCAGGTTAATTACATCAGGAAGATTTAAAATAGTCTAGAGAGGAAGGTAATAAGGAAGGAGGAAAGTTAATGTTATTGGATTAATAAGTTATTATTAATCAGAGGTTTCTCCCAATATATAACTATTGAAAAATATTGTAGTTTAGGAGATGACGACCAGAATTTAAATTGAGAGCTATTGTTTATATGGTATATCTAGTTATTCTCCCTTGAATGAAAAGGAGGAGTAAATGAATAATTAATTTAAGAGATGAGTAAAATGTGAGAAAAACTATTTTTTGAAGAATTAAAAGCGCTTCTTCAACGAGAGAGAGCTTCAACTTTGGCCACCACCACGCAATGGAGTTACAGTGGTTGAGGAGAGAAAAAACAATTATTTTAAAACTATTGAGGAATTAATCCATTGCGCGTTAGTACCTTTGGATAGAGGGGAGATTCCCCGATCCATAGGCACCAAACAAGACTATTTTCATTAAGAATTAAAAATATGACAAAATAAATAAACTTTAAGATTTAGAAAATGAATAATTTAGAAAAAAAACCCCATCGGGAAAAAAGTAAGAATATTACTATTAATTAAAAAATACCACAAGATAGAGCATAAAATTGTCTATCAAGTGGTCCAGTTAGATTTTGAAAAAGATTAAAATCCACGATGGGAGAGGCGATTTAATAATAAAAAATGTCTATTGCAATGTGTAAGTAATGGCGGCCATGGAAGCGGGAGAGGGAGAAAATGCTTCGTCATCACAATCAAACACAAGTCTTACTGCGATGACAAAGCTAGAAAATAAATGAAAGTTATATCAAAAGAAAGGGAAAATTTTTCTCCATCTAATGATATAAGAGGCGATCCATTGCAAAATCGAAAACTATTGCAACGGAGTTAAAATGAAATCCAACGTGGGTTTATCATTACTTGATATAGTAATGGCGCCCACGTACGGAGGAGGGAGAAAGATAATGAATAGGAATTTCAGAAAAGAAATCCCATCCACTCGGAAATTAAACCAATGTAAAAACAAATTATACCATCGGATAGAGAAAAATAAGCTGTATCCGATGATGTAATTATTTCAATTGGGGTTAGTATGATTAAATTACTATTAATTAAATAAGTAAAATTAATTAAAATGCTTCCATCTTGTTAATTAATAAAAATAGGGAAAAAAGGAGATGACCGCAAGATAGAGGAGAAAAATCTCTACCTAGTTGGTGTTGTTTTAAGATAGATTGATTATAATTAGAGACTGGAAGCGCCAATTAAGAAAAATGTATTTGCCACGGTGGAGCCAAGAGATTGCAATGGCGGAAAGGATACGGGTAATGAAGTGCACACGTTCAGAGAGAAAATAATAATAACTCCGTGAATATGGGCACTAAAAATAAATATAATATCACCAAACGATAGCGAAAATCTTCCGCCATCGAATGGTGACATCGGAAAAAAGGTTTAATTAAAAATGAGAACAGGAAAAGCAAAAAAGCCTTTCCCGCGTAACGCCGAAAGTGAAAAACGGTAAGATGGCGTCCACGCGGGAAGGGAAAAAAAGTCGATGAAGAAGCACAGAAAAAATGATGCATCCTCTCGAAAACATTATGTAGAAGTTAAAACAGTATACCACCGGATAGGAAATTTAATTATCTATCCAGTGGGCTAATTATTTTTAAGAAATAACGAGAGGATGCCCAAGAAATAATTAAAAAACAAGGATGATGAAATGTGTCGTCATCGGAAAAATTGAACAGTAAGATGTAAATGAAAATATCTCAATAATGGATTGGGCTATTACAAAAATGATAAATACATATTAAAGAGTAATTAATTCTCCGTCTATTGGTATAATTAGTTTTATTCTATTGTAAAAATTTAAAAAGTTAAAGGAGAATTAAGACTTAAGCGAACTCCCATAGGAATAACATTATGGCTGAGGCCTAATGAGTTTTAAATGAATAACTTAATTAATAATAAAAATAAAAGAAAATTAACTACGCACGATTTTAGCTATTATTGAAATGTAAGTTATTTATAAATTTGGAATATATGAAATGAGAATTAAAAAAGTTATAGCCAAAAAGGTGTTTCCCACGTGGGGAAAACAATGTGCATAAGAATCATTAAAAGTTAATAAAGTACTATAAAATAAGGATTAAAATAAAAAGTAAGATATGCATATAAATGTAGAAAACAATAACTATTGAATGGAGTTAGAATTAATAAAATCGTGCGAGAATTAAAAGAATTAGGTTGATTTAAAGAATTTTGAATGTTATAACATGGGAGCACGTGAGGAAAAAAATGCGAAAATTAAAAGTTGAATAATTAATTAAGTTTTTAAGGTACAATGTTAAGAGAGGTATCAAACTATTGGAATTAATAAGGGGAACAAGAATATATCAAGATTATTTAGATACGATGAAGTTAAGGGGGTCAAAGTCCATTATTGAGGATTTTTTTACATCTTACATTAAAACTATTTCTTTAATAATTAATTAACTAATTAAAATTGGGAGAAACCGAAATATACGTTTTGATCAGGAAGACCAGCTGCATCGAACGATATAATATTCAGATTATTAGCATGATAATTAAAAATTTCGATATTGCACTGGTCATCACTGATCAAGTTAATTGCTATTTATGAATCGCGCAAAGGTTCACCAGTCGACTGTCCACCAATTAAAATTAAAAAATACACAATATAATGATCTCGAATATTTAATAGAGGATAAATAAAGAGGATAGTGAACGCGTTTCGAATGTAACAATAGGAGTGGCATGTTCTATTGGTACATAAATTAGTGATTAATTTGAAACTACATCAAATTAATACCAATTCTATGTGTCTAATATGTTACTTTGATCGAAGCACAGTATAAACAAAATATCACATGTGTCGTATGTTTAATACAAAGTGTGAGTAACAAGCAATTTGTAAGTGTTTTTTGTATCACATAGACAACAAGTGTGTGTTTAACATTGCATTGGTAAAAAAAGTGTGTTGAGAACAAACTCTCAATAAAATCATAATTAAACAATGTAAAACATAAAAAGAATAAATAATAATATCAAAATAAAAAGTTTTGATCAAAGGAACTAGGCACATAGCGAAACGCGTGGTGAAAACATGATAAAATTTATACAAGCACAGTATAAAAAAAAAAGTAAACAACATTTTGTATATGTTACAAGAAAAGATTAAATTAAAAGGTGAACCTTTGAATACACATTAAACAATATTAAAAATAAAATAAAATCATGCCAAACACTCACCGGACCACCAACACGACGAATTAGCCGGACATATCCGGACTAATTTTTGCTAAAAAAGTCCAATCCCGGAGGGAAAACACTCCGAACGACGAAAATCTTGTTAATTATTAGCCACAATATCTGTTTGCAGATCACACGCGATCCGGGGAGGGAAATATCAACTCCCACAACACAGTCTTGGTATTTTCCGGACACAGGAGATCGTAAAAGAACGCAGTCTTGGTATTAAATAGCCAAGGTAATTCCACCCAACGAAGGATAGCACTAAGTCCCAACAATAGAGACTTAGCCGGAGCCTGCGTAAGAGGATCAGCAGGGAGGACAAAGAGAACAGAACAAAAGGGGAGGACTATGAGGAGAGAAGAATGGAAAACCACCCAGAGCGGGTTCTCAGAAGTAAGAGGACAAGCAAAAGGTAAAGAGAAAAAGTAAACAAGCGAGAGGATAGGACTTGGAAAAATTCTAAGTCCAGAAAGTAAATAAAGAAACTTCTTACCAAGCAGCGGGGAATGAATTCCTACTATGGACTTCGACGGGATCGGAATGTGCAAATAATTTCATCAGGAACTGGAAATCAAAGTGTAGAATTAAGCTGATAAGAACAGAGTTCTGTCCCGGAATGTTAAAATAACCTCTCATAATGTTTATGATGTTTATTTAAACGTCAAAAACCGGTTTTTATGATGCCACACCAGTAAATGGAGCTACAGTAAAACTACTGGGTCCCAGACACTGGTACAAGAAGGGAGAAGTCAGAAAAAAGAGAGCAAGAAGGTAGGATAAAAAACAAAGAAGTTATGTACAAAATATTGTCAAAAATACAGCATTACAATGACAGATAATAAGAACAATTGACAAAACAATGTACAATGGTAAAATAAAGTTTTTTACTCTTCAGTTGGGGACTCATCTCCAGCCTGGAGATGAGTAGCACTGTCCAATTGTTCGTACTGGCATTTCCCAGTTAAGTGAGTGACGTAAATGTCTCTTGACCATCTGATGCAGTCAGATATGCATAATTTTCTTAGCAGGCCAAGGTATCCTCCAGAACATACTTTTTTAAGGAACCTATCATTTCCCGGGTCCCAAGAACCAAGAGCCCCAACACAGATTGGGATGATGTGGACCTCTTTAAAACCTTTTGCATGAAAAATGGGAATGAGCGGGGAATATTTGGCGATCTTGATTGCCCTTGCCCTTTCAAATGCTTGATATTGGTTCTCGAAGGGGACAGTGACATCAATGATGTATATCTTCCCTCCGAGATGTACAACTAGATCGGGGCGAAGACCCGCGAGACCACATTCTTGGTTCTCCGAGATCAGGGTTCCTTTGTAGGTAACTTTCTTGACGCGGTCGACAACAGCGTTGTGTCTTCGCTGCCAAGCAGCAGAGTAGGAAAAGCAATGATTGACGACGTGTGGGAGGGTTTCGTCAGGGTAACCGCACTTCCTGCACATGCGATCTTGTTTCGCCTTCCAGGGTTGTGCGTTTAAGGCCACAAGGTTGAGCCTAGCCTTGTGCACAAACCTCCAGTCAGCGAAACGCGTAAATTTCCCATTCGTGAGGAAGTGGGAACTGGCCTTAGAAAGCCTGACACAGTCCATTGCCTTCCCTTGTGACTTGTTATTGAGTAGAAGTTGGGCCTCATGGAGTCGAATGGACTTATGGAGGTTTTTAAGAACTCTCCTCTTCATGGATGGTTTAAGCATTACGTCATCTTTTTGAATGGTGGGTACCCCATCCGAAAAGGACCAAGTGACTCCCATTCTGCTGGATGCCTTTCTGGCCAGTGAGTGAGTGAGTGATTGTCAATTTTTATGGCGTAAGAGCCAAAGCAGGCTATGCTGCGCCAAACACTTATTAAAATCGATTAAAATTTAATGGCATCAAAAAACAAGACCAACACAAGAAATACACAAAAGATAAAAAGTTAAAAATCAAATGTGGTGTAAAAGGCCAATATATCTTAAAAAGGCAAATAAGTTATGGTGGGGGGTTTCCCCCACCAAGTCAGAAAGTTTTAAAACAGATGATTGAAAAAAAGTCCAGCGATGATGATCAAACACCGGACAGTCAATTAAAATGTGATGAATAGAATAAGGGACATGACAGGAAGGACACTCGGGAGCATTTTCTCCAAACAAAAGATGTTTGTGTGTAAAACGAGTATGTCCAATGCGAAGGCGAGTCAATCTGACATCGGCTCTTCGCACTGGAAATACAGGCCATTCTCCAATGATCGGCTTCACCGAGTGTAATTTGTTATTAATTTGAAGACTCCACGATTCCTGCCATGTCTGATGAATGAGCATTAAAATATGACGTCGAATGTCCTCAAATGGGACTGCGAGCTGCAGAGGATTCGTTGCCGAACGT
>BMAW01080336.1:0-28107 GCA_019974015.1 Nephila pilipes
ATATATATATATATATATATATATATATATATATTATATATATATATTATATATATATATATATAAGTTTCTTTTAAAATGAAATAGGAAAAATTCTAAGAAATTAACAATTGTAACATTATGCCTCCTTGTCATTTTATAAAGCTTCCTATATCCGTTAAAATTCTCAAACTACTGTTTGGAATTGTAAGAACTTTATTAAATTAAATTATAGAAAGTATTCTACATTTCTCAGACATTAGTAAACAGAGTCTTTGTGAAAATATCAGATCTCACATTCTTTTAGTCGAGTCATTGTTTCCTGTCTATATAACACTTAACTCCGGTATGTAGAGGTAGTGTTGCACTTTAAACCAGGAGGGATGCAAATTCACATGAGCCAGCGTTATGTGGGAGATAGAGAAGTCAGCTCAGATGTCGTCTGTTTATAAAAATAAACCTCAAATACATTATTTGAATTTTTGATAGTAAAATATTCTAGGCAACGTGTTTCCAATGACATATTTTCCACCAAATATTCTAATGGTCTTCGAATAACTGTTATATCAATAACTGAATATTAGAGTTGTAATAAACTTCACAATAATGTATTGGACACAAATATTTTTTTTTCTTATATTAAAATAAATGTGCAGTATAATTAAGAAAATTGGAAATTTTTACAGCTAAATATCATTGTTGCTGCCGAAAAATAAAAATAAACCAATCAACGTTTCTTTAACAATTTATTTTTAAAATTCGTCAGTGGACCCATTTTGTCGATGACTATAATAATATCATAATAAGAGGTCGATAAAATGATACTATTGCATGAATTAATTTCAAGCATAAATAAAAAAATAAATTTTCTTTTTCTATGTTTTTAGATTCATATAGTCCAATAAATTTCCAAGAGTTGGATTATAAGTTAACGTATGAACATTAAATGTTTCATAAGAAATAAATTTTTGAGTGAATATTTCTTTGAAGGAATTTTTGAAGATTCAACACACACATTAAAAATTACAAAAATCATATCTTTATAATTTACTTTATAATAACTGATATGATTCACAAAATTCCTTTATCTCTATGATACTGTTTTATTTTTCAATAATAAATGTTTTGAATATAATTTTAAACATGTATACATATTTACAATAGCTTTCCTACTGGAGACGGAGTTTACAAATTACTTAACAACGTATTTTGGAAAGTGTTTATTGTTTATTTATAGAATACTTTTAGATGCTCATTTATTTATATATTTTATTAATAATTCTAGAAGTGTATAGGGTTACGTTCATATTTTCCAAACATTGGAACGAAATATTTTGTGGTTATAAGTCACTACAATATTTTTTGATTTCATCGACCGAAGCAGGTCATTTAGCCGAGTGGTCATTTTAGACAGCTAATGCCTCGAATTGATTCTCTCGTTACTTGTATTTGATTCCGAATGCCACTGAAAAAAAGGTTTGTGAAAATTTGGTGAAGAGATTTAAATCTGTTGGGCCTCAGAGTAGTTTGATAAAGATGGATGTGCGAGCAGATGTCATTTTTAAGAAATATTCCGGCTATAAATCATTTGATTATTCGTATGCATTACAGGAATTTCAAAATGGCGAATTTTTAACCCCCTCCCCAAATGAGCTACGTATACAATCCTGGTGCATAAACTCGATGAAACCAAGTAATTTTTGTTCATATTAAGAAATCATCATATGTGATATGAGGAAGACACTATATACTTTAATTAGTGCTTTTGGTCTTAAGTATTTTTCTTTTATAAATATTTATATTAATGATCTTAAAAACTGTTATTTTTGTCAGTTTAACGAATTAAAAAATAAAAAATATTCGACTTTATACATTCAACTACTTCTTTTTTTCCTATACATTGCCAGTAGTATAATCAAGTACTAAAAGTGTGATCATATTAATCAGAATTTTTATTATAAATCTATTCTTTCTTTAAAGTATACCTTAATTCTTACGGTTCATTTGCAGCATATTTGGGTAAAAAAATAATTTAAATATTTTAGTAAACTGTCATTATTTACAATAATAACTTTTATTTCTTTGTTACGTATCCAAATAAATTTTTCGAAAGTGGTGATCAGTATTTCACCTAATCTGTAATACTTTTACCTCGAAACCTCATCAGAGAAACTTCCTCCTATCCTCGAAACCTTATCAGTGATTCGTATGAAAAGAGATTCATTCACAAACATTTTCTCAAAATTCATCTTCAGATAGGTACAGGTGAAAAGTCCTTAAGCGCATCTTTAGAATTGATTGATTCATTGAATGGATTCGATTCAAGCTGCTACTAAATTATAATTTTAGGGGTGTAAAGAAATTTTTGAAATCTGTAGGATTTAAAGTTGTGCGGGAAAGAAGTGTATACAAAAAGCAAATTTATTCTTAAGAATCGTATAAGAAATATTGAGTTTAAAATTATTTAAACATCTCATCGCAATGAATGAAAGAATTCACTGTAATTTTTCCTCCAACGTTCACAGAAAAAGATTATTGATAGAGGACAGTTAAATAGAAAAAAATTAAGATAAAGAATGACGTACACATTGAAAATTTGTTAAAGATATCAAGTACATAATTTATGCTTTTGAAATACCTTGGGTTACTCACCCTTTCTTTTAATGAACATTGATTTTTTTTCTTCAAAATTTTAAGAATTAATTCCCATTTTGTTAATTTAAGGAAGTATAAAAGTTAAAAATGATGGTTCATGTAGAGGAAACTAAATATTACCGTGATTATTGTTTCAATTATTTTCTTTTTCTCAAGCGTAATCATAGTATACAAAAAAACTACTGATCGTATAAGCAAATTAATCACATTTTTTATTGCAAAACCTATTCTTTCTTTAAAGTATATCTTCTTAGTTTGAGTTCCATGATCCATTAAATTTGTTTCAAACGATCATGACATTTTAGGGAATTGCTTTTATTTCCGATATTAATTTTAATTCTTTCTTTATTTCAGATTTATAGGAAATATTCGCCTGTAGTGATTATTATTTCTAATTAAAAACTTAAATATGATGTATTTGGTACTTTACAGCGGAATGTTTTTAAATAATTTTTAAGTGGCTGCTGTAAACAAGTAGACATGTTAGCACACTAACAGCTGCGGGGTTTGTCGAATCGTAGGTTCCAGACATGATAACACTGATTGCCCATCGTGAAGCTGGGGCTAATTCACATTAAATCATCCGAGGCTCAACTTTCTCCCGTTACGCAAGGTGTGGAAGTTAATAGAGCGGGTGCCAACTTACGAGAAGAACATTGGAACAATAACTTGAGCTAAAACTCTTAAACTCAAAAAATCAATGGCAATCATTAGCAAAATCATTTTTTTTTTCTTTTTACTTGGCTTTATATTATTTGACAAATTATTGCGTTTTTTTTTTTTTTTTTTTTTTGAAAATTCTAAGCATACAAAGAATTACTTTTCGTTTAGAAATGATAGAAACAAATAATTGATTATAATGAAATATTACAAGTTGTTTTCTTTCGATAATTTATCACTAAATTTCATATATGTGTAGAAACTCTCAAATTATCGGTTGGGATGAATTAGAAACCATTGAATTTAAAAATCTTTATCAAATCTTAGACATTGGTAAACAAAATGCCATGGTGGTGCATTCATGTGTGGCTTATATTTCAATCGAGTCGTGTTTACGACAGAAAACACCACAAAAGGCAGGTGTGTTGGAGTGCTATTGCATTTTAAATCATTAAAGATTCAAATTCTGTTAATCTCGCGTTGTGCGTTAAATTAAGGTTTTAGCTCAGGTGTCGTCCATTTTGTGAAATGTTCTTCGGATGAAGCATTTTAAAATGCTATTTTGATTAATGCTAAGTTTTCAAATGCAACTTTCACCAGCAGAGATGCTAAATGCTTAAAATAATTATTATGATGTTGAAATAAATATTTAATCCACAGCAAATGATAAAATATTGTATTGGGTATATTATCCTTAAGAGATATTAAACATAAAATGTTCATTCAATTGGTAAAATGGAACTATTCAAAGATAAATATTTTTATTTCCATCCCAAAATGAAAATAAACAAGTCAACGTGCATTTTACACACCATTTTGAAAAGTAATCACTTACAACATTTTGTCGTTGACTAGAACACTACAGTCCGCGGCGCTCAATAACATGGAACCATTACAAGCATTATTTTGAAATAGAAGGTCAAAATACTAATTTTCTACCTCTATGCTCTGAGGATAAGCCATCCAAAAAATTTGAAGTGGTTGGATTATATCACTTGAAAACATTACTTTTCTGCTGGAGGTAGAAAACTATTCTAAACAGAATATTGTTTTATTCTCTGCAATAGACTATTTTATTCGTTGAATAAAATAATAATGAAAGCAGAGACTGCAATAGATTCAAAGATTCTTAAAAAAAATTTATGTTTATTTATTGGTTATTTATCGAAGCTGATTGCTTTATATATAAATTATTGAAATTTCTATATATCTATTGGTTTACGTTTATTGTCCGAACAATAGAAAGAATTATTTGCTGCTATAAGTAAGTCATTACAATATTTTTGATTTCAAAGACCGATGTAGGCGATTTAGCCGAGTGACCATGGCAGAGAGAGAATGTCTCGAACCGTCTCTCTTGTTGTCTGAATTTGATTCGCAATGCCACAGTCGTAAGAAAACCGTCGGTTATTCCTTAAAAAATGAATGCAAAAATATTATGAAGCGCTTTAAATCCGTAGGTTTCAGAGTTGCGAGAGAAAGATGAGTGTGCAATCGGATGGTATTTTCAAGAAATATTGCGTAAAAAGACATTTATGTTCTTTCATGCATTACAGGAATTTTAATTCTAGATTTTTTTCCCAAAATGAGCTGCTTATATAGACCTGGTGCATAAAATCGAATTGAAGGAATAAGTTGCTTTCATATAGAAAAATCATCATATGATTTATGAAAAAGACAGTTTATACTTTTAAATGTGCTTTCGGATTTAAGTTTTTTTTTTCATTAAATAGTTTTTTTTTTCAGATTTAAAACGTCCCTCTAGTTTTGTTCTTTTAAAAAAAATTAAAAGCTTAAAATAATTGTACTTATTAATTCAATAATTTCCTTTGTTCTATACAAGGAATATAAACAAGTACATAGAATGTGATCAAATTATTCATAATTTAATTAATAAATCTATTCTTTTTTAGGGTATATCGTCATAATTTAGGCCCATTTTAGCATCTTTTAATAACAAGCATTATTATTTCCGAAATTAATTTTCTTTTTTCACACCTATATCGCCAGTGATGTTCATTATTTTCCCTAAACGGTTACATAATATAATTTGTTTTTTGCTCGGTCCCTTATTAGAAAAAAACTGCATGTTTTTGGTGCGTGTGAAAAGAGATTCAGTCACAAACATTTTCTCGATACGCATCTTCACTTATAAGAAAAAAGCAGTCATATGTCATTCTCAGAACGCCTTATGATTGTCTTGATTGAGTAACAAGATGCAGTCAGAAAGCCAGTCTCGATGCCCATCTTTCTACTAATCCTGGAAAAAGAACCACGGAGTTTGAGGAATGCATGAAACAATTTCTGGTAATAACAGTCAAAATTATCAGTATAATTCTTTGACACAAAAAACAGCTATTACTCCGTTGAGTAATGTAATTATTTTATGAGTCACAAATAAGTTTTTAAAGGAAATCTTAGGAATCATGACCTCTCTATAACTATGATTTCAACAATATTTTATTTGCAGTACCTGCAATCGAGTTCAGTCCAAACCAGCTCATTGTTTACATTTTAACTAAGTTCCTTGATGCAACGCCACTACCCACTATTCCAAAGGAAAGATCACTTGTTACTATCCCTACAGGGATTTGAGAATTTATTCTAAATTTCACACAAAACTGTAAAAGGGAATTTGAAACTCATTTATATTTAACGACTAATATAATCCATTATTACACGTAAGAACGTTTCACTGAAACAGGACTATTCGAAAGCATAAGTAAAGCTTCGCCTTATAGGACTTGGCTCGTGTATATGACATGACAATGATCCTAATATATCATTGATTCATGATCAGTGTAAGAGTATTTATTCATTAATTTCTCACTAAAACGCAACATGAGGGCTATTTGCAACAGAGCTCGAAATTTTAAATCACGGTCAAATAACGAAGACGTAACTTGAGCGGGATCCTCCCTTTGTTAACTCCCGCAACATGCCATGTTAGGACTAAGGATCTCGAGAGATTTAGCGTACATTAACCTAACAACATGATAAATACTTAGTGGTATCAGGACACAAATTCATGACAAGACGAATACAGCACTTATCGCGTGATCTCTACCCTGACCAATAATGTACCATGGTGACTGAATCAGTATTAGAGACAGATTAAAGAAAAAAAATGTAGGATGTAAAGTATTTAAATGTGTATCAAAGAATAAGTATTTGTCCTATCACTTGCAAACCAAAATTATAAACATTTTAATATTTCCCTGTGATTGCCAGAAAAGTTAAGTTTATATTTATTATAATTATAGAATCAGAAACATTTTTTCTACAGAAATGTTTATTTCCTAATAATAAAAGCCCAATAACTAAATAAACTAGTGTGTAATTAAATGTTTATTAAGTTAATAGAGAGTTGTAAATATCACTTATTTTCCAATAATATTCATGCGAAACAAATACGCAAATGTTGGCGAATGGATTACTTTTGAACGTGATAAAAATTGTGTTGGCAAATAACTGAAAAAACTGTAAATTAATTACAATAATATGATCCATGATCATTACTTTATAATTTTTTAAAAGAGAACCTATATAAATTGACATTCAGTTTCAATCAAATTATTGCTTCTGTGTGTCAGTACGTAATAAAGTAGGAAATGAACTTTAGTTTGTGACATTAATAACACGAGCGCCTTTACTGTTTTTCAATCAATACGTAGTAAGCACAATTTAAAGTTAAAGGGAATTTTGAATTAGTTCGGCTGAATTGTAGGATTTTTTTTATTATGGAGTTTAAATGTGATTTTTTTAATGTTATGTCACCGACATCGAACATTATTTAGAGCACTAATACATCACTAATGATGGACAAGAGATTCGTCGATTAACTTCCGACAGAGGACTGACCTAAGATATCTTTCTCGAACATTTCGCAGCATGGAGCAGAAATGAATTAGCTAACCGCTCTACGAGGAGATGGTTAAAAGCAAACGAGATGGTGAACCATCTATAGAAGATAAAATCCTTTCCTTTGGTGAAGTTGACAAATATCAAATTCCTATTCGTCAGCACGTGATGACAGAAGAAGCGATTTCGGCATCCATTTTTGACACCTTCGAAATAATAATCATCCTTTGGTATAGCAAATATATCCATCAGTCAAGAGAAATCAGATATAAGAGGCATCTAAACGCTGGCAAAGTCATTCTTGTAACACTCAAATAAGACTAGAAAATGGAACTTCTAAAACATTAAGTTGTATTTCGCATCGTAATAGACCATCACTTGAAAGCTTTGCTTCACATCTCGAAAGGACAGAAATTCAATTGCAACAAAAGCATTGTGAACAGATCTTCCAATAATTATTTGATGAGTTACGAAAATTCAGATGAGTTTTATCGAGAACAAATGAAAACTTAAGAAACAGATACAAAATGTTTTTTTTTTTGCAAATCAAGCTCAAAATGCAGAATTCAGTAAACACTATGTAATGAAATCGACAAAAAACACATTTCGTAAAACACATCTCGATGGGTCGAAGAAAAGGTGATTCAAAATTAAATGTCCCGGGCATTTATTAAATCGCAAAAATGCTCTTCGTACGGAAAATCATAGTGAAAAAAGGTCATCAGAGTATCATACTGATGAAACGAAAGTCAAGAAAAAGTCAAATTCCTCTCTACATTCTCCCACATATTCTGATGCAAAGTCAAGTGTATGTGATGTATGTGAAAAGAGTTTCGGATCGAAAGAAGAGAGATTCTGTGGCAAGAGATTCTGTGCTAAATCAAATCTGTATAGACACCGTCTTATTCACACTGGAGAAACGTCATATGATTGTGATATTCAAGCAGAAAAAATCTTATTCATACCGCAGAAAAGGAATTTGTTTGAGATGTGTGCAGGAAAAGATTTAAAGAAAAATATGGTTTAAACAGGCAACCTCTTATTCACACCAGAAAAACGGCTACAGGTTTGCGAAAACAAATTGAAGTGGAAAAGATATTTCAAATTAATTTGTGTTACACACTGTGGAGAAACGACATATCAAAGTAATGTTTTGGGAAAGAAATTCATAAGAAAATGTTGCCTCAAATGTCGATAACCTATTCCAGGTTTAAAATAATCGAAGTATTCCAAAGGATAGTCTGCTAGACAACTCACAAAATTCTTTTCGGTTACATTCGAATTTTTAATCACAGCTTCTTAACGAAATTGTTATTGGAGACAATAGTTATTTTAGAATCTAGAAAATCCTGAATAATTTTATCGTGAACTTATGAAGTGATCTTGGGAAAAATGATTTACAAATAAAAAAATTTTAAATTTAAAGAAGCAAAATCATTTTTAATAGATTATTGAATTTTTTTTAATAACATGACGCAAAGACAATAGATTTAATCGCTTTCCTTTCAATTACAATATGTATTTTTAAAGGAATTCATCTATGGATTTAACAATTAAATATTTTTTTTAGTTTTAGTTTCACTGCATTATTAAGTCATAAGACTGTTTTGGTTTTAGCACATTGTTTATTATTAATCTATTTATAATATATATAGCGAACTTTCTGAACATGACAGAAATACATTCCCTGAACGAAAGAACAAATATTAATAATTTGATACAATTAACAATTAAATATACTATATATTTTTTGTCATTATTTAAAATTTCGAATATTCATTACAACCCTCAAACTATGGGGTGGAATTGTATGAGGTAAATTCGATTGAATTTAAAACTTATTAATTTTAGACATGAGTAACCGTGGTCTTGTTGAAAACATCAGATCCCGATTTCTGTGAGTCTAGGCGTGGTTTGGAGTACAAATTCCTCTAAAGACTTTAGTGCATACGTACTGTTGCATTTTAAATCAGTCGGAAATCACATTCTCATAAGCTGGCGTAATCTGGAAGATTGGGGTCTCAGCTCAATGCCGTCCCTTAATAGAAATATCTGAAATATGCAGCAATTGAAAATGCGATAATTACTTGATCAGTGCAAAGTTTTTTTTTAATGAAGCACTGTCTCTTAAATATTCTAATGTCTCAAAAATAATAATAATTATTATATTTTTAGCTAAATATTAGAATTACAGCAAACAATAAAAATTGGTGGGGACACTAATATTCTTTGCAGATATTAAAATTAAAACCCTCGACTCTTCAGGAAACAGTAATATTCGCCCTGCAGGACTTGTTTCTTGGATATGAGGTGTCAATGACCCTGAGATATGACTGATTCATAACCTGTGTCAGATATTATTTATTAACTTCGCGCTAAAATGTAACACGAGGTCTAATTGCAACTGCTCTTGAAACTATAAATCGAGGTCAAGTGACGGGGAGGACACTTGTGCAGTAACCTCCTTCTGAGATCTCCAACTCCCCTCCACGTTAGGACTTGGGATCTGGACAAATTTAAGGTGCATTATCCAATCAACATGACAAATGTTTTGAGTTATCAGGGCTCAAATCCACGACAAGACGAATACAACACTAGTTACGTGTTCCTAAACATGATCTGTAGTGTACCACGGCAACTGAATCAGAATCAGAACAAAGATTCAACAATATATTGTAGGATGGAAAGCATTTAATTGTTTGTCTGCACACAAGTATAGGACCTAACACATGCATATAGAGACTATACATCTCGTAATATTTCCTGGGATTACAAGAAAATTTAATTTTATATTTATTATAATCAGAATCAGGAATATTGTTACTGCAGAAATCTGTATTTCACAAAATTTCTGTAACTAAGTAAAGTATTGTGTAATTAAATGTTTAATAAGTTAATTGTGAGTTGTAAAATTATCTGAAAATAAGTGAGTTTTACAAATAACTTATTTTCAGATAATTCCCAAAGAAGACCAAATATGCTGATGTTGGCATGACCACTGGGCTTCCACAGCCACATTAGGTTCTGGTAGTGAATCCACAGTATTAGTGTAGCTTCTGTATACAGCAAGTTTGTGTGTGTTCTTAGAAGCAACGTGACAGCTCTTAGAGACGAACTTAGAGTGAACTTTGTCAGAGTGTAAGGATGACATCTGGCTGTTCAATTTCCAAACTTCCACTCCACGCGTCCAAGAAATCATTTAACCCCGACTACCAGTGTTGACCCCGAGGCACGACGGATCTTTATTGATATCAGGACTCGAACCCAAACCACCCCGGAAACATCTGTAGTCATGAAATTGAGATCATGGGGATTTGTCTATTTCGGGGCTTTGTATGATTATATGCTATATTTTAAATTTGCATTTTTACAACTTTTATTTGAATAAGAATTTTCTACCTATTTAAATTTTAAGAATGACATATTTCAAGAACTTTTTATTTTCTTTTGAAGGCTTGTTCATAAACGCATCCGAGCCTATCGAACTCTTGTTGGATCGTCGGGTGGGTCATCCAAGGAAAAAAAAGAAATAAAACAGGAATTGAAATTTTAAATTCTTCAACCCAAAAATAAAAATCTGCTGCATGAGCAAGAAAGTGATAAATAAGAAACAAATTTAATAATAGGAATATAATTCATTTAATATTCAAGGAGCCATTCTGTTCCTTGTAAAACAGGGGTACGTTTCCGAGAAACCATCACAACTGATACTGAAACATGATTTGAAGAAACACAAAATTTGCAAGCTGTTTTTAAATGTGCAGATCTGAAAACAAAATATTATGTTCGGAGTAGAGAGAACATTTATTTATTTATTTATTCCGATTGCATTCAACATTGAATTCAATTTCGGTTTACTAGCTGGGAGAGTTGCTAAAAATAAATAGAAAATAAATTATAAATAGATAATTACCTGTTCCACTATAAGACGTAAGATTTATGAATATACTGTAAAAGAAGTGTGTTCAAATTTTCAGTTGAATAAATTATAAATTATATTTAAGTTTGCAGTATTGGTTGTTTCTCAGAAATGTCCAAGATGTTGTTTCCAATCATGTACCTATGAATATCTTCAGATTCATACTATTACTTTGAAGTAACCGAGAAATCACTGGATAAAATTTATTCTGTCTATTAACTGATCTTTATGTGCTTGATGTTGCAGCTATTCATGTAGATTTTTTTGGTTTTATGAAGCCGTAGATTAAAGTAAACTGCATTATGTGTAAAGTAAAGCAGAGTGTGATTAATTCCACAATAGGGTTACATTGATAGGATCAGAAACGCTGGGAAACATGCATAAATATAGAGGATGGCTATGTATATAAAATTCTTAATAACAATAAATAAAAGTTGAATTTCTATGATTGTTTTTGTAACAACTATTATTTGATATCCCAGTGGTACGATTAAAACCTCATGATACTCTGGTATTATTATTATTAAAATTTACGATACTGTGGGTTTTTACAATCTATGGCTCTATGAAACCAAAAAAATCAAATTTTAAAAGCTTTTTTATTGCTGCGAAACGACGTAAATAAACAGAATAAATTTTATCCACATATATCTCAGT
Source organism: Nephila pilipes (assembly GCA_019974015.1). Classification (NCBI taxonomy): domain Eukaryota; kingdom Metazoa; phylum Arthropoda; class Arachnida; order Araneae; family Nephilidae; genus Nephila; species Nephila pilipes. The sequence goes on from BMAW01080336.1 coordinate 11,732, forward strand.
TATAACTTAGTATTTAAAATATTACAATACCGTTTAATATAATATTTCTTTGAAATAACGTACTACACAATTCGTATTGACCCAAATGATTGAAAACATTAAAATAGAATATATTAGAAAACTTTTGTATGGATTACTCGGGTAACATGCAAAAACATTTGTTACCTTTTTTTCAGATTTGACATTGGAGTATTTCAAAATAATATATTTCGTTAACAATCAGTAAAATTTCTGTTGATGAATGACTATAGTCTTTAACAAATAATTTTAAAATATCTTGCTTTGAATATGTTAAGACATTTCCCGAAGGCTTGAAATGTTAACTTTATACAGTAATTAAACTGAAAGAGATAGTGAGTTTCTCTTAAGAGATAACCACTCTTTTGTCGTAGGGTAGCCAAATTTGTTTGTTTCGAACACCAGATTAACGTTGTTAGGAACAAACATTTCAATGCAAAAATGTACAAATGCACTCACAGTCAGAAAGTGCGATTTGAATTAGTCATTGTTCTACTGTTTTTCCCCATTTCAAGCCCCATAGAGTTCAGAGAGGTCATGCCCGTAGTTATCAAATGATTGCGTAGCATGTCGGTCAAGGAATCTACATTAATTGCGTTTTTTATGTTGCGTTATCAATTCCATTTTTTCGACCATTGGCATTCCTTTTATCATCCTTGTCAAATGCTTTTATTTTTGCCAGAGCTTCAATTATTTAGTACCTATCTGTTTTGGTGTGTATTCGTTACATAAACTTTAACGCCTCTCAACCTTACACGTACACGTCCTCTCAACCTTAAGTAATTTTGGGTACTTGTCTAAAATAGCGGCGCCTGATGATAAATCGCCAAGCGACTAAGAAATATCGCCAAGTAGGTGGCATCAAAAGATAGGCTTCACGAGTTTGGCGAAGACTTGGCGTAATCGTAATTTGACGGGCGCCGTTATAACAGACAAATACCTAATTTTATTAGCGCAAAAAGGACGGTGAGCCAAATGAATTTTAGCCATATAAAATTATCAATGGCTAAATTAATGAAACGTTTTGTAAGTTCAGCTAATATTGTTCGAGAGCCAATCAATGAAGACATGGTGTGTGTGCCTTAATCAAATAGACGCGGAACGCTCTCCCAGACCGCAACCCCAGTGCACCGAGGATAGTAATCAATTTTCATCTAAATCACTGTTAAGAAGCATTGAAAAGGGTCTTTGAAGGAAGCATTATTCAAAAGTAAATTTCTTAGGGAGTCCTCAAATCATTCTTAAAAAAAATGTCGTTTGTGTGTCTCAATTATGACACGGGATTCAGGAAAAAATTGTTTGTCACTGAATATCATCGCACCCTTATCAGACAGGGATACTTGTTTGTGAGTGCGTGGGAAAGAAGTTTCAGTCTCAAACATCATCCGAATAGGAATCTTCGGAAACATACAGAAGAATAGTCATATGTTTGTAGCCTGTATGCGATAAGATTTTGTCGGAAATCTAATCTAAGTACACATCTTCATTATCACACTCAGAAACGCCTTAAAATTGTCTTTTTTTAGGAAAGAAAGGCATTTCGGGAAACAAGTCTTGATTGCCATCTTCCTACGCAGATTGGAAAATGAAGGATAAATCTATAATGTATATGGGAAGCCCTTAACGATAATAACAGTCAAATATGTCAGTATAATTACTACACAAAACCAAAATTACCTCAATTTCTCTGTGTGGAGTATTGATTTTAGGAATCACATATTGTTTTCTAAGAATATTTTCAATAGTATGATCTCGGGTGCTGCTCATAGCGACAGCATTGAAAGGTAAAAATAATGTCACAGATTACAATAAACAGACATAAAGAAAAAAAATAACCGTTTTTAGAATACTTTAAATATCGAAATTTTGCCTTTATCATATACATAAGAATTGAGGCCTCGCAGAGTGATTTACTCGTCAACTATATAATTAGAAAAAATGACAGACTTTTAGGATGGATACAGGAAACAGATTTAAGACGTAATATTTTCTTTATTCGCTGCAGTATACTATTGTATTAGTTATCTTCGTTTTAGTAGCTACAATTATGTTATAAGGAATGCCTTTCTTGTAATGAATAAATGATTTTTATAAAGGAGCTACAGTTTCAATATTTCTTCCGATGTGCTTATGTTTATTTTTGGATTACTTTTAAATGGGTTTATTGTTTTATGTATCTTTTTTTTTCCCATTTTCTAGAAATGTATAGAGCTATGGTGATTTTTAGAACTAAATAATGAATTTTTTGGTGTCATAAATTATTAGAATATTTTAGTTTCAATGGCCAATGATATCGCATTTGCCGATAGGGGATGATCGCGAGAACTTCCCCCGCGTTGCTTAAGTGGTTAAGTGTATTCGACTCCTTCTGTTACTAAATAATCCGTTGGCTTCATGTGGAAGTAAGAAGAGGGGAATACCAGCTCAGGTGTCGTCTTCGTCTTTTAACCGAGGTTCAAAATTCCGAGGTCCGTCACCAATAGCCCTCGCTTTCCTTCTAATGCGACGTTAATAAAATTAAACTAGAACTAAACTTAACTACCCCTAAATAATAATCAAAGAAATGTAATGAATTTTTCAAATCTGTAAGGCTTTAAAGTTGTGTTGGAAAGAGTTGTGTCCAAAAAGCAAAGTTATTCTTAATAATCGTATGACAAATATTGCGATTAAAGTTGTTTAACCATCTGTAAGCATCAAATAAAAGAGATCACGAGAAATTTGCGACCATCTTTTCCGAAAAAAAAAAAAAAAAAAAAAAAAAAGGACAGATGTATTAAAAAATGAAAATCAAAAATTCTGTACCTATTGATAATTCATGAAGTGAGATCAAAAAATACATTGTTAGTGCTTTTGAAAGAGCTTGGGTTACTCAGCCTTTCTTTTAATCAATATTGATTTCATTTTTCAAAATTTAAATTTTATTTCTATTTTGTTATTTAAAGGAAGAATAAAAATTAAAAATTATCGTTCTTATTAAAACAATATAAATATTATCGCGCTTATCGACTCATTTATTTCCTTTATTTCAAGCACAATCATGATATACAAACAGATACTGATGCTAAGAACAAATTAATCAGAATTTTTCCATTAGGAAAACTATTCTTTCTTCAAAGTATATCTTCGTAGTTTAGGCTCTATGATACATTATTATCGTCTCAAACGACCTTGATATTTTAGCGAATCACCTTTAATTCCTATGATAATTTTAATTATTCCTTTCTTTCAGATTTATGCGAAATTATTGTCAGTGGTGATCGTTATTTCAGCTAAATACTTAAATATGATGTGTCTGATACTTTCTAGCGTTTTTCAGTTTTCAAGTAAAAAAATTTTTTAAAAAAATTTATTCATTAAATAATATATCATAGGATGAAAAGTGTCTGCGTTTGTCTAGTAGACATGATAGCGCATTCACAGCTGGTAGTTTTCATTGAATCGTAGGTTCGAGTCTTGATTTTACTGAAGACGGGGACAGTTTACGTTAAATATTTAGAGGCTCAAAGTCCACCCGTAAGCTTGGTGTGGAAATTAGTAGAGGGGGTGCCAACTCAGGTGACCTTTTCGTCACTTGAACGAGGTTCTAATCTACAAGGTATGTCAGCAACTGCCATTGTTATGCTTCTAATGCCACGCTAATAAAACGAACAAAACAAACTACCTCTAATGAAAAATTATTGTTGCTTTCTCAGTAGCCGAGTGGTTATGTTGTCAATATCAGAATTAGCATGTTTTCTTTCGAGACATGTGTTCGACTTGTGAACAAAGATGGTCAGTCTGGAACAAGTTAATCTTGTGAACGCTCAAATTCTACGCATTCAAATTTTATGAAAGTTCAGAAAGGAACATGCTAATTCAGATATCGCCCTCGTCACTTAATCGAGGTACAAAAGTGCGAGGACATTCTCCTCGGAAAGCAAAGATAATTTAATAGCAATAAATTTTAACACCCAGTAGTATGAATGCGGTGAGAATTGCTCTAGTATCACTTATGGAAATTTCAATAGTCATCAGTATTCCTTCACGGAAAACATGAAGATCAATCTGCCACTTCATATATTACTCTATCCTTCCAAACTGGGATTACTCATCTTCTATAACTGATTTTTCAAGAATATTTTATTGGCTATATCTACAGACTTGTTCTTTTCAAACCATCTCATTGGTTACTTTATTTCATTGCACTTGGAAGCAACACATAATATAATGGCGACTATTTCGAAAGATCAGTAAAATGAATTAGATTAATTTCATTAATGTCAAAGGGTGGTATACAGGCACACGTGGCCTATTGGTGACATAATTGGACATTTTGTACCTTGACCAAGTCACAAGGACGACTCTAGAGCTAGCACCCCTCTTCTAATCAGTAAAATTGAAACTATCCCTAAATGGGTGTTTATAACTTTCTTCGAAATTTCAAGCCATATAATTGAAAGGAATTCGAAAGCCCTTTACGTTTAACGTCTAACATACACTGTTATGTCACGAGAGTGTTTAATACAGAAACAGAATTTTTTTATTGGAATTTCAAGGTTCCACCGGTCAGGACTTGAATTTTTATCATAGATCAGAAAAGAAGCTTTTTGAAATGTCCTGGAAGATAAAAGATAATAACTTTCTGGAAACATGATTCATTCATAATCAGAAAAAGAATGAAAAAACATTGTAGTATAGAAAGCATTTAATACATGACAAATCACAGTTGTTGCCGTATTATTTTGAGTAGCGATTTCACCAATCTTAATATTATCTGTAATTTTGCAAAAAACATTCATTTTTAATTTATTATAATTAAAATCTAAATATTCTCTTCTAGAAACGTATCTTTTCCTAACCCTCTTACATAATAAAAGAATGGATCAATAAATGATAAGTAAAGTAAAGGCGAGTAGTAAACCTCACATATCTTACGACCCATGGTTAACACAAAAATGAAAATGAAGTCAAAGAGATTAATTTTGTGAAAGAAAACATATTTGGTGATAATTAATGATATGCGCCTGCAAATGAATTTCAATATATTTTATTGACAGGTTCATTTTCACTGAAATATTTTAATTATAAGACGAGTCATTCGTCAACATTTCAATCAATCAATCAATTTGTTATTTCAATGCGTCGGTTGAAGGAAGAAACGTTAAATTTCATTTTTAAATTTTTACCTCAGTACCTTCGCTGTTTCATAATCAATATTTAAGTAGAATGTCTATAGGTTACAGAAAATCTTGAATTATTTCTACTAAATTGCATGATATTTTTTTTTTTTTTTTGATTATGGACTATAAATGTGATTATTGCAATGTGGTATTCGCCGACATTGAACATTATTTAAGACACAAATACATCACTCATGATGGAGAAGAGCTTCGTCGTTTGACATGCTCCGACGGACTGACGTGGGATTCTTTTTTTAAGGAATTCGAGAAATGGAGTAGAACGAAATTATCTCTCCTCTCTTCGAAAAATGGAGTAGAGCCGAATTAAATAATCTCTCTAGCAGGAGACGGGTGAGCGGAAACGAACGAGTGGAAATATCTGGAGAAATTCAAACTCTTTCCTTTGATGCTGTTGACCACGATGACCGTCAAATTCATCAGCATCAGAAGGCGCGAGTGCATCTATATACCATACTTATCAGACGAAATTTGGGGAAAAGTCAAATTCCACTCAACCGTCACCCACATACTCTGGGGGAATGTCATATATCTGTGATGTAAGTGGAAAGAATTTCAGATATAAATCTAATCTTGATATTCATCGTCAGTCACATAGCAAAGAAAAACTATTTAAATGTGACATTTGTGGCAAGAAATTCGCGTATAAATCAAATCTCCCAAAGCACCGTCTTATTCATTCATGTTATATTCCATATGAATGTGATGTTTGTGGAAAAAGGTTTAAACAAAAATCGGATTTAAAAAGGCATAAGCTTATTCATACGGGACAGAAGCCATATGTTTGTGATGTTTGCGGGAAAAGATTCTATGATAAAAGCAGACTCAAGTGTCATCGTCAAACTCATACGAGGAAAACGCCGTAGGTTTGTGAAGTGTGTGAAAAAGATATTTGTTCAAAAATCAGATTAAACTAGGCGTCGTTGTTTGCACTGTAGAAAAAGGCAGTAGGTTTGTGAAAACAATTTCATTGGGAAAATTCATCTCAATTCCCATCGTCTGACACATAGTAGGGAACCATTACATAAAACTAACGATTATTTATTTTTTTGAAGAAATATTTATTGAGATGTTGTTTCAATCGTCAATACTGTACTAAAACTGGAAAAAAGACCATTTGTTGGTGAGTGGTGTGAATAGAAATTTAGTTTTAAAAGTTCTCGCTATACACCGTCGTAGACTAGAGAGGGTCTAGTTATATGTCTGCGATGGCTACGCAAATAGATTACGCAATGTTTCCACTATTATCGTTATGATTATCATATTGGAAAGAAAACAGTGTGATTCTAAATGACATGGACAAATACGTCCTTATAATTATCATTTGAAAAACATTTATAGGTTTAATATAGAAAATAATTCTGAGAATTTTGATGAGTTACACATGATTCACCGAACTGATTTAAATTAATCAAAATGTTCCGATAAATCATCTGTAAGACTGATTACAGTATATAATTGATATAAAATGTATGTATATAAGTAATGAATAATTAAATATATTTTATTAATGTTATCTTATGATATGCGTTTACTTTGTCGTAGTGCATTCCACACTTACTTTTGAAAAGTAATCAGCTGAACCCTTTTGTCGTTGATTAGAATAATAGTTTTGGTGGCTGCAAATAACTCTGAACCATTACATATATGTATTTAAAATAGATATACCAAAATACTAATTTTTAGACTTCTGATTATTATTTGTCCGTTTATTAAACAAATATGTCGTTTCTAAACATGCAAAAATTATGCTTACTTTAAAAGGAATATAAACGAATAGTTCATTGTAATCATGTGTAACAATATATTTCCTTTCAAATATTTATTAATAAATTTTATCCATCTGTGAGAACCCTCAAATTATAGGTAAGAAATTGATCTGTAGAATCGAATGCATTTAAAATTCATTCAATAAATTTTAGACTACGGTCATCGTGTTGTCATAGTGATGAAGTCATGTCTGGCATTTTTATCAATCGAGTCGTGTATACGTGTCCAAATTCCGCCAAAGACCAGTGTGTTGGAGTGCTGTAGCATTTTAAATCATTAGATATTCAAATTCTCAAAAGCTTGCGTTGTTTGTCAGATTGAGGTGCCAGCTCAGTTATCATCCTTTAATAGAAAGGTGCATCAAACGCAGCTTTTTAAAAAGGAATCAAACGTTCTTCATTGCAAAGTTTTCAAAACACCAGATTTCGCTACCAAAGATGCTAACATTTTAAAAATAATTATTACATGATTTCATTAAACATTTAACTTACAACAAACGATAAAATATTGTAGTGGATATAATGATATTCTTTTCAGGTAATAAAAATAAACACACATTAAATTTGAAATTTGGAAGTATTAAGAACTAAATACAATTATTTCTACCGCAAAATAAAAATAAACAAGTCAACAGTCATTCCACACTTTTTTTTTTTGAAAAGTAATCATCTCAAACACTTTGTCGTTGACTAAAAATTAGAGTAGGTGGCAGCGAATAACACAGAACCATTACATATATAAATTTAAAACAGAAAGACCAAAATTCTAATTTTCTACATCTCTGCTTTGAGCGATAAAATATCCAACAATTTTGAAGTGGTAGGATTATATAAATTGAAAAACTTATTTTGTATAACGGATGCAAGTAGTTAATTTGGTATAAAATAGTTTATTTCATATTCTCTACAGCAGACCGTTGTATTAGATGAATAAGTTTTAGTACTTGGAAATTAGTAATGAGATCATAGCAAGTTTTTTAATAAATAAATATTTCTTTAACAAACTGATAGAGATTCCAAGTTTTGCATTAAGAGTTAATCAAATTTGTAGAGATGTATAGCGTTAACTTTATATTTATCCGAACATTGGAATGAAATATATTTATGGTAATAAGTCATTACAATATTTTTTCCTATGATCGATGCAAATGATTCAGTCTAGTAGTCAAGGTTGAGAGCTAACGAACCGAATTATTTCTCTCGCGGCGCGGATTTGATTTCAGATGCCACTAAGACACTGTCGTAGAAAATGTCATGAAGCAATTTAAATCTGTCGGGCCTTAGAGTTGTGTGGGAATGAGGAATGCGCAAGCAGATGTAATCGTTTTGAAATGTTGTGTTTGCCCATATCGTGTGGAATTTTCTTCTTCAGATTATCATGAAGGAACCCAAAGAGCAACTGTAAATACCAGGTATGTATATGCAATGCGTTCCATTGGAAGAGGTGCAGAAGCTGGACGAATGTTTTGTGCACTTATGAATCTGCCTCAGCCACCAACAAGATTTGCCCCGTACAACAAGAGACTTTTAAATGCTGTAAAGCTTGTTTCTGAGGAAACAATGCAAAAGGCTACGCAAGAAGCGGTTTTGGAAAATGGAAGCAATAATAATATTGCAGTTGCCGTAGATGGAACTTGGCAAAAGAGAGGTTATTCGTCTCTAAATGGTGTGGTTACTGTGACCAGCATTGACACTGGGAAAGTCATTGATGTGGAAATTTTATCCAAGTACTGTATGTGCAGCAATAAGGTTTCTCATATAAAAGACTGTAAGCGCAATTTTGAAGGTTCTAGGGGGTCGATGGAAGTTGAAGGTGCTTCAAGAATATTTCAACGTTCATTGACATTGTGCGATGCACGTTATGTCACATATTTAGGGGATGGCGACTCCAAATCATTTGCTGCCATCAAAAAAGAAAACATCTATGGAGATGAATACCCCATCGAAAAGATAGAATGCATCGGACATGTGATGAAGCGTATGGGAACACGATTACGTCGTTTGAAAGCACAAATGAAAGGGAAATTTTTATCTGACGGTAAACGTTTATGTGGCAAAAACCGCTTAACTGAACACGAAATAGATAAATTGCAAACTTATTATGGGTTAGCTATCCGGAGGAATCTGAACAGTGTTCATAGTATGCGACAAGCTATCTGGGCTATTTTTCTTCACAAACTGTCGACAGATGAATATCCTCAACATGGATTTTGTCCCGCTGGAGAAGAATCATGGTGTGGATATAAAAAGGCTGAAGCAACAGGAAAGACTTACATACATAAGAACAGTCTTCTTGTTGCTGTCGTAGAATCTATGCGTCCAATATTTAGAGACCTTTCACACCCTGATCTTTTAAAAAGGTGTTTTCATGGCAATACACAGAACCCGAATGAAAGCTTTCATAATGTCGTGTGGTCACGTGTTCCCAAATCTTCATTTGTCCAGATTGAAACACTTTCACTTGGTGTTTATGATGCTGTATGCTCCTTTAATAATGGTAATGCATCCAAGCTGGCTATTCTGGAAAAATTGGGTATAAAACCAGGGGAGTATGCTATAAATGCTATGAAATGCCTCGACAGAGAAAAACTGCGGAAAGCTATTTATGCCTTTTCTGGACAATCAAAGGAAAAGAGGGTAGAAAAAAGACTTAAAAGAAAAAGGTATGTAAACAGCATTAAGAAAAATTCAACTAATACAGCCTATGGAGCAGGACTTTTTTAACCAGGTAAGATTTTGTATTTAAAATCCAGTTTTCTAAAAATGACATTTTTTAAACTGCGTGTACCTTTTTCTCTAAATCTACTGTATCCATTCTTTTGAAATTTTTACAATATATTTCTGATATGTTATTCTATATACTGAAGTGAAACTTTTGTAATATTCTTAAAAACACCAGATATAGAGCAGATATCGTAACAAAAAACTGCTATTTTTCATAAATTCATTGTGATGTTCAGTAAAAAATTTCTTAAAAAAAAACTAAGCAATAAATTCTTAAAATCTCACTTCAGTACATAGATAAATATCTAAACAATGTGAAGATAAAATTTTGACTTTATATGTCCAGTAGTTTCTGAGAAAAAGGTACATAAAAATTCACAATTTAACATTGTCAGTATAGGGGGTACCGACTCCCCTTAAAGAAATATTGAGTTTAAAAGACTTTTAAGTATGAGGAATGGGTCATAGTGTAGAATCAGTTTGAGTAAACCGCTCCAGTAAACTCGATGCAAGGAATTATAACACAGCCTGTTGCATCTCAGCATTGTTTTTAATGGACTTTTGTATGACTAATATGCAAATTTGACGTCACGTCTGACACCTTTTATGCGCCTATCCGCTAATATCATGTCCTATACTCTAGCAGTACTTTTTCATTCCTGAATGGGGAGAGACGAATACTTCAACCTCTATCCTCCACACTATGCCTTTCTCCTCTGAACGCGCAGCACCATCGTCCAGCCATTTGACAAGACATGACCCCTTTTATATTGTAAGGTGAGTCGGAGTTCATGTTTGTCGAGTTCCACATGGATATTCATGCCAGATAACAACGCGCACTTTCATTGCCGACCATGTTGTAAATCGCACCTGGGACACGATGATCTGCTGTCACTCTTTTCTTCGTCGCTCTGCGCATGCGTCATTTCTCGTCCACGGACGACCCTTTCGTCGATGAAACAGCATTAGGTGTGGATTTGTAATGTGGTCGTTTGTTTTCATCTGGTGTACCTTGTGCTCTTTCCTAAGAAAATGACGAAATTTAATTTCGAAACATTGCTCGTATTCATATGCATTACAGGAATTTCGAAACCGAGAATTCATAACCACATTTTCTCAAAATGAATTGTTGATACAGAGCAGGTATATAAAATTCAAATAGAGAAATAACTTCCATTGATATCAAAAATTCATAATATGAGTTATAAAGAAAGTGATTTAAGTATATTTTTTTTAAGAAATAGTGATTTTTTTTAAATATAAAACTATTTTCAATTTTTTTATCATTGATAACATCTAAATATACAGTAATTAAATTTTTATGATATTTAAAAAAATAGTTACGAATTTTAAAGAAATTATATTCATTTTGATAAAAAAAATTATACAGCTACGAAAATAACTACAATACAAATGACATTTTTTTAAAAAAAATACGAGTATTTAAAACATAGGTAAAATATTAGAGAAATGAATAAAAAAATATACAAAATAAATGAAATTAAATTACTAAACAATACTTAAAACTTTTGAAGCTTAAAATACACTTCGAAACACTGTTCAGGACAAAGTCGTACATTTTAAATTTTTAATTCATATCATGTCAACTTGCGTTTTCATTCTTTTAGGGGACCTTTTTTGCACACAACAAAGCGGCTCCTTGATTTTTCACTCAGATATTTCAATATTTTCGCCATGACAGCTAAGGTAGAACTGATCTAAAAACATACAAAATACAATCTTGCGAACGATAAGTCTACTCCTAATCCTAAGGAATAAACATTTCATCATTTAACCCCACTCCATCAAAATATAAAGAAAAACTAAGTGCGCAGTAAATCTCAGCATTTTAAATGCGCAATCCGACCAAAAGAAGCGAACAAATACAGTTGTTTTAAGTTTTCCAAATTCCCCTGATCCAACAGAAAATAAAAAGAAACAGAAGTGGGAAATGAAGGTCAACACTCTGTGGAACGAAGTTAGTTAGAAAAAGAAAAAAAAAAACATCAACCTCCATCTAATGGCCGCGAAACATTCAAATTAAACATTCCAATTTGAAATCACACTAGTGTGATCATGGGCCCGGAAACCCCCGTGATATCGTGGGCCGTGAAGGGAGAATCGCGCGATCACGCGCACGTTAGGATCACGGTTCTGAACGGGTTAAGTTTAATTCAAACAATGAGAAATAAAAATCGTTTTTAAGTAAAATTGAATAAGTTTATTGATACATTGCCTAAAAATGAGAACACAGAAAAGTAGGGGAGTGAATCGTTCTCAGGGATGATTTAAATTCTTATTAATGGAAATCAATTTTTATAAGTATTTAAGAGAAAGCTAAAATTATATTTAAAATCTCTTTAAATTGCCACAGTCAGCAAGGATACACAACATAATGAAGTTTGTAATTCCAATTAATGATAATCATTTGGTAAATGCACTCTTAAAATATTTTACATTACTTCACCATTGATATTACGTACATGAAGATGAGTGAAAAGTACTTTAAAAATAAGTTTTATAAACATCATCAGTTCAAAAGTATGAAACTTTCAGCCATCCAAGGGGCTATTGTTTTAGTTGGATCGCTTTTGGCGTAACAGATCACTTTTAAATTTTTTTAAAAATTTTTTTGCTTCAATTTTAGTTACATTTAGCTTAAATATATTCAATTTAATAATTTATCGTTTGCTTTAATTTTAGCATCGGAAAAGTTTACTTTGGTTCATTTCTCGACATTCCGTCGTTTAATTTAATTCATATATTTAATTGAGTAATTTAATAATAATTAAAAGAAAAATAGCACTTTGCGTGGCTCAATCTGTTCATTGCAAAACTTTGAATAGAACTTCGATTGGTTTTGATTTTTTTTTTTTTTTTTTTTGTTTTGTATTTATTCCACTTTGCATCCAATTGAGTCTTTTTTTTTTCCTTTCGGAATTAAGAAGTTAAATTTAAATTGCAGTTTTAGCTTTATAGGACACTTTACCTAATAAAAAAAATTCAAACCTCATCAAAAATGTCATTCAAAATTGACGAATAATCCTCTTTCAGCAGATTTATTGTTTCTAAATTACCAAGCAATCGATGATTACATTAATATATAACAAGACCCTTCTTCTTAAGTTCAATTTGCTCCAAACAAAATGTCTTCGGCATTTTGAAAAGAAAGAATGATTTTCGAAATCGTCATATAATCTCTTCATGCCGCATTAGTTCGAATTCCGAAAGTGCACTATGGAGATTTCGGTTGTTCTTCAAAGCCCATAAATTTCACCGTCGAATGCCTCCGGGAAACCAAACCTTAAACGAGAAAAAGCATTCATATTTTCTGGAGCTGAATATGAATGAATATATTATGGAAATGACGCATTGGCTGGAATTTATTGTGAGAAATTACAACTACAGATCCATCGCGCTATTGATTATGCTAATTTATTTTCTTTGTTGGGTTTCCTTACGCAATTCATGTTTTGATGATGATTTTTTTTTATTTGGGGAAAACTTAATTTTAGAATAAAACTAAAGGGGAAATGTATACCACAGGTAAGAAAATGTCACTGTCAGAGTTGTATGCGACTATTTGTTGAAATGAGTTTGGCTCATACTAAACATTTAAATTTGCTTTGTTTTATTGTTTCAGAATATTTTTCACATAATTTTTTAAAATTTGATTAAGTTACAGATATTTCATGTAACAGAACCTTCGTGGCAGAGAATTTCAGGTGATAATAAAAATAATGATTCGACACAACCTGTATTTCGTTTTGAAGATATTTATTCCTCGCAAGAGAGAATCTAATAACAAATATAATAACACCGATAAAAAACGAGTTTTATGGCATGGTTTTTTTTTAAAACTTCACACTTTGAGTAACATAATTTTTTCATACCTTAAATTAATTATAAACCTTAATTAAATTCATTATATACCATAAATTTTTTTCCAGTAACATTCATTTTCAGTAACATTTGCCTGTCTTGAAGATGGAAGCAATCATCCGATCAGGAGTCAATGTTTCCCTACAACTCTTCCGTTATAAAGGAAATGATGGAAAAACAGAGATATATCTCCAGTAAACAAAAGAGAGTTGAAACTATGACCACTTCACCTTGGTGGCGGATTTGGTGACCAATTGGTGTCTTGGCGAGAAACTTGGTGAAATAATTTAATTATTTAAACAATTGGTTTTAATCCACCAATATTTATTAGTTTTAGTCAAATTATCATATTGTCATCCTAAGCAATTGTGGATAGAAAATTTCAGCTAAATTGAGCGCTTTAAAATGTGAGTAAAAAAGCTTTTAAAGTCTTGATCCACACATGAATGTGAGTAGAAGAAACTCCATTAATAATTAGCATCAAAGATGAAAAATTAGATGAAAACAAAGAAAAATTGGGTATAATGCTGGCAGTTTTACGACACAGGTTTTAAGAACGAAAATTATTTGCAACATTTATTTACACTTTTAATTATTTTATTCATGATATTGCTGTTGAAGGACTTTTTTTTCCAATTCCTGATCTAAAACTTAAGAAAATGGCGGATGAAGAATTGCAGTTATTTTAGTCTGAAAATATAAATATAATACAAATCGACTTCTATTAATAAATCTTGGACAATAGCGACTCAATCAAAATATTCTCTCTCTTTCTCACTGTTAAAAAAGCTGCTTGCCATTTTATTTCATCCCTTGTGAAATTTTGTGTTTCAATTTCAAGTCTGTGAAAACTTAAACACCAGAATAAAATTTTCAAATCGAAATACTAGTTCCTAAGCGTTCTTATACAATAGTGACGACAACGGCTAAGCAAATTTTGCACCAAATTTTAATCTATTATATTCTACACGGAATTCGGGGTGGGTTATAAAAGGGGGTGCCAGCTCAGGCATCTTCTTCGACACTTGATCGAGTTTCAAAATTACGAGATCCATTGCCATTAGCTCTTACCTTGATTCTCTTTTGGCGTTAATAAAACCAAACCAAACCTAATCATATACTTTTTGTCAATGCACCTTTATTATACTTTTTAATCAAAATTTTGAAATATATTTTACTCTTTTCCTTAAGATATCTTTATTTACGCGCGAATAGCATATATATATATATATATATATATGTGTGTGTGTGTGTGTGTGTGTGTGTGTGTATTATAAAATCTCTTCTGAGTCATTAGTTATTTTAAACAAACATTCCCTCTTTGGTTGATTTTTAGAAATGATTCCAATAATATGAAATGTAACAGATTTTTTAAGAAAGAATACAAATTTAAGGCAATTCTTTTAACAATTTACGAGATAATAAGATTGTAAATGTATATTTCACGTACATTGCATAGATTACGGAAATTTACGCTCTGCAAAATAGAATATCCCAAACGTATCCCAATAAGTATTTAAAATTAATGAGGAATATATAAGCTTCTACAATTTAAAATATATTTTTAGCTAACGAAAAAAGAAAAACTGATTTCGCTATGGAAAACGATTCGTGATGAAATCATTCGTGCAACTTTTCCTGGAATTTGACACATAGAATATAATTTACTAATCAATAACCACGCAATAATTACCTATTTTTAGAAGTAAAAACAAACAGGATATCCTAAATATCTTGCTTTCTCTGACTACAACATGATTGTTTTACGCGCATATCATCACGTTAGTAAAAATCTTATATCTGAC
Source organism: Nephila pilipes (assembly GCA_019974015.1). Taxonomy (NCBI): domain Eukaryota; kingdom Metazoa; phylum Arthropoda; class Arachnida; order Araneae; family Nephilidae; genus Nephila; species Nephila pilipes. The sequence continues at coordinate 27,107 of BMAW01080336.1, forward strand.
GGATTTTATATTTACCGTTCCTTGTGCTTCGTAAGCTTCTAGCAAACTTTTAGCACCTGCCAAAGGAGTTGGCGGGAGGGCGGGGCAATCACGAAACTTCCGACCAGTAAATTGTTTCTACTTCGAAGCGCTGTGTCTGCCGTTAACCATTGATAAATGAAGGAAGAACACCTGGTCGCACTGGGAGAACTTCTCATCGGTACATTTTTCAGTAAACAAAACGTATTCAGAAAGGGTTGCTAAGAAAGAATAAGCATGGGCTTTAAAACTGTAGAGTTAACGTAGAAACTTAGAACTCTTGGACGAGAAGTCCAAATATTTTTTTCTTTTGTTTAGATTTCTGGATTGAGTTAGACAGTTTGAGGCCTGAAACATTTAAGGCGTAATGGTTTGTAGCTTCGAGCAGTTATTGTTAGATTATGCGTGGTTATAGAATGATAGAATGCGTGGTTATAGAATGGTATATTTATTATAATGTAATTTTTCTCATAAAATATATTGAGATTATATGTTTTTCTGGTTTTTTCAAAAACATAATTTGTATAATCAAATCATTTCTCTATCACAAAAATTAAATTACTCATTTAAATAGACAGAGCACAGCGTCAGTTATGAAAAAGCCCATTTCGTAGACGTTATTTCGTCTCTACATATGTTTTTCTATCACCCACCCACACAACTCCCTCTCACTTAAATATTCTGCGAACAATCAATCCCAAAACATCATATTTTTCATTGAACTCAAATACTTAGTGGACATTATAATTTTAAGAGGAAAGGGGAAGTGGAATTCAAACAAAATATCGATTTTTTTATATCATTAAATAGCTAAAATATTTATCTTTCCATCGATATAACACACTCGTTCTTCAAATAAACAGAAGTATTGGAATATTTTTCATTTTTCCTCAGACCACTCTAAGACTTGTTGCATTTAAAAAGCTGATAAATGTAAAACACACCTGTCTCGTATCGTGGCCCCTGTTTTAATGCTTTATACG
>BMAW01080354.1:0-13876 GCA_019974015.1 Nephila pilipes
TTGTGCTTTGTTGTAAATTTATCATTGTTACAATTCGTCTCTGTTAACGAAGTAATTAGCAGCAATAATGCATTATAACATTCTTTTTTATTGTTATTACCGATAACATCTTCAATTGTTGTTGAGGAAGACTCTTTAAGAAAGCAGTTATTTGCAGGCATTTTTTTTTTTTTTTTAAAAAAAATGAGATTTAGCACTTATGTCACAATTTTTTAAAACTTATTTGCAGTTTACTCCATTAAAAAGAATGTTTACACTTTTTTTTAGTTTTACTTTTCTTTAACATTTTCTACAGTTCATTCAGCTGAAATCATTTGTTTAAATACTTCCTGTTTTTAAATATTTAAGATAATTTGGTCAAAATTACTTGTTTATTTATTTCTACCTAAGGAATCAAAACTATTTAACTTAAAATATATTTTACCATATACACAATCCATTGAAAACTTTTCAGACGTACGTTTCCATATTTGTTTGAAAATTAGAAATTTCTGTATTCTGTATATTTTGCAAACTACAAATAGAATTTTTAAAAAAGTTTTCTAGTGTATAAATTTTAAAAAAATAGTTGTAGACGTTGATGACATAATAAATATTCTTTATGTTTTCTGCATTAAAAACTGAAGATAAAATTTTGGAATGGCATTAGAAAATGATTTGCTAACAATATTTCACTCGACAGCTTCAAATCCTATATTTCTCATAAGCCTTCCTCTCATTAAGTATCTATGAGTTCTTTTAAATTTAAAATTATTCGCAAAAACTTTCTTATTGTCTAAAAACGTTACAGCCAATGTTTGACACACATAAAATGCACAAACATTATTTTCTAAGTGCTATGAAACATTATGCGCCATCTTATGCGGGTCGTTCAAAAAGTACACTATTTTGGAATAGACAATGGGGTGTTAGAAAGGCTAAATGATAATGAAATAACTCACAGTAGATCAGTACTGGGTAACTCATTCGGCCACTAGGAAAACTTACTGTCCACTTATCATTTTTTCATCCTTTTTTAAAAAGTCGATGGTTATACATCCCGAAAATTCATCGCTAAATCTTTTGTGGCCAATGAGACCATCTTTGACATTTCAAAGAGATTCTTCCAAAACAAATCATCATTTTTATTGCTGATTGGTTTCTGATGATGATATAAAATTCGGGTCTATCGACGGTGACAGCATAATTCAAAATGCCAAGACAACTACTAATAAGTAATCAAAATTAAACTATAAATCATTATCAAATTTCTTTTGGTGATGTTTAACAGATGATAGCTAATAAAGGTAAAACCAAATTGCCTTAACGACGCCATTGGTCGTCAAAACAGGTACTTTTTTTTCCCCATCCTTATAGTTTTTCCTTAAAAGCATTCTTTAAAAAGTGATTAACTTTCCCTTCATGGGTACCCGTCGAGTAGCCGGGGCTGATACAAGTTAAATCATTCGGGGTCCAAAGTCCTTCCACTGGTGAGGTGTGGAAGTTAGGAGAGGGGGTTACCAGTTCAGGCATCGTCCTCGTCACTTGACCGAGGTTAAAAATTAAAAGGTCCATCACCAATGGCCCTCGTGTTACTTCTTGTGTGACGTTAATAAAACTAAAATAACCTAAATCCCTTCATGGATAAAGATTGAACATACATTACATAACATATTAAATACCACATTTCATAGAACTGCCAAACTTATACAAATAGTACTAATAATTAAAACAGTTTTTTAATTAAATATTTTTTACCTGGATAAGTACACAAGATTCTTATTTCGAAAAGCAAAATAATACTAAGTATCAGAATATAGATCGATTAAAGAATTTTATAGAGCATTGTAGCGCTATGCAAAACGCACTAAATAAAATCACGAAGTTATGAATTATCCTAGGTCATTGCTTTTGAAAGCTTAATATGCTTAAGAATTACAGTAGAATTAGTTGAAGTTGTAGTGCAATACGGAATATAGGTTCCATTTTAAATGCTTTCCGGATGACGGCGAATGTTGCTAAGTATTTCTACTTAAAATTTTAAAAAAAGAAATTTTCTCTTCACAGCTATTATTAAAAATTAAAATTTAAAAGGTAACGTATTGTCTGAGCTTGTTTGTTTTGCTTAGTTCATCGTGAGCACAGTCTACCCTACAGGACAGTGATGTCCGGGCGAGTCACAGAGAGTGTAAGAACTCAGCCGTAATCAGCTCGAAGAGAGGAAACGAACTTTCTTCATCACAGTGCAAATCCTACTGATGGTGACGGCGAGAAAGAGCAACGATAAGAGGTGCGTTCTGATTAGTCAAGTGGCTTACACAAACATTAGAGGAGATTTCCATTTTAGATTGAAAATGATCAATAATATAAATTAATACAGGAAATTAAAGTGAATTTTTCGTCCAACGTTATAATAAATAAATTAATTGATTTTAGTCGTTGTTGATTTATAGATAAATATTCCTTTAAGATATAGGACTTGAGACAATATAATTATTAGGAAAAAATGATAACGGGTGGCGAAGTAAAAAAATATTTATAATTTTGAATATGAAAAAGCAATAATTTTCTATAAAACAATTTTGGTATGCTATATCATAACTAGGAGTTGAAAAATTCTAAACTCGTTCTCTATGATTTCAACTACTTCTAAGAGTTCTGTTCAATAATAAGGTAAAACATAAATGAGAAATACATATTCGAATACACAATGAATTTGAAATATATGCATGAGAATAATTTTTTAGGGAATGACTTCTAGTACTAATGAGTTCACTGGTAGAAATTGAATCGATAAAACGCAATTAGATCACTCTTAAAAAATTAAGTAATTCTTCTCTGAAGTAAGAACTAGCTCCACAAATACATTATTTTTTTTTCAATTGATAAATGTACATGTCTCAGTGATTTTTAGATCTATTTTTTAGAGTATTTTTTCACAATATATTGATTTTGTCAGTCATGTAAATCACCAAAAAGTTTTACAACTTTTCTGGTGCCAAAATGACTATATTTGATTGTTTTTATTAAAAATGTATAATTTCACCCTTTAAATTCGTGCTCCTATAAATCGAACTACTTCTAAATTACGAAAATTTCTATATTTCAAACTTAAGCATGTCGAAAATCTCCATATATGAACTTTTTCAGGAGCTTTCAATTTTTACTATAGAAACACTTCCTGTAGATCGAACAATTTTATTAATATGTATAACAAGTAATATTTACAGGCATATGAAAGTTTAATTGTTCCTGATTACCCCACTGATAAGAAAATACTGGAGGACTGCTTTGATCATGCTGAACCCAAAGATGGTGAATAATGACAGTTAAATTTAAAAAAAAACATAAAAAAAGAAAAGACCGAATTTTCTGACCTTGCTGGAGTTTTATACCAAACGTTCATGAAAATATTTTTGCTTCTCTGAATAAAAATTAAACATTCCTTTGAAATGGCTTCAGCAATATGTTATACTCAAAAATATATTAGGAACTACTGCAAGATCTTTCATTCTGAATATTCGCAACCATGATCATTCCAGATTAGCGAGCATCAATACTGTTTTTAATGGAGGCACCTAAGATAAATTATGCTAAATAAAAATTTAAGCAATTAAAGCCTGTATTTAATGTTCATACACGCATTCTAAACTTGAGCAGATTATATAAATATACAACAAAGTATTTCATCTCTCACATTCTGGTAGCTTCAAAATTAAATTCAAGCACTGAGCATTAATCTAACTGAACATTCTTGTATTTATAAAAACAAAGCACAAAAGAAAATTTAATACAATATAATGATAACTAAAGCAAGTTGTGAGTAGCTACTCCAGTCGCATACTTATGCTTATTAGTTTTATTAGCACTTAAAGAACACATGTTAAGCCTTCGGAACATTTTACTGTACAGCATTTTACTTATATGCAGTTTAAATATTGTGCAAACGTGATATTTTGTAACCCGCTAGAAAAGAAGAAACGCTGGAATGAAATGAAAGCTGACAGTTACGACAATGATTCTCAAAATATGCACCGCAGCATCTTTTCACAGAAGTGCCGCGGTATCTCATTATTTTACCTCTTACTTATGAGTAGTCGTGCTTCTATAAAGGATAGGGCGCCGAGGGAAAACATTTGTTCAAAAAGGGTGCCGTGAGTTGAAAAAGTTTGGGAACTAATGAGTTACCATAAACATAGGACGAAAATGGAGCAGCGCTGTAGTCCCATCTTACGGTCAAGGTCAACTAACTTCTTCTAATCTCCACGAAAAAATCCGAAAGCCAACAGCTTTATTGGTGCTGGGGTATAGAATATGCAGGACCATGGAATGCCGGATTAAAGACTAATTGTTCTTTGCCTGAAAATAAGTAAAATTTACTTCAGTTTTTGGATGCGAACAGTTTTAGCGTACTGTTAAGAAATTTGTAAATTGCAAACATATTTCAATATACTTTAAAATACATTTCTTTGTTAGTTTAATATTAAAAGTCTTATTTATTCCCCTAGAAAATAATGAACAGGTAGTTGCTTTAGTAAGGAAATAATGAAAAAAAAAATTAATATGTGCTTTAGTTAATCGAAATTCTATGTACCATTTTCTTTATTTTTTTGCAGAAAAAATTAAGTTTGATAAATATAGATTTAGATGCATTTCAACTTATTTATGGATTGTGATATGAAGTACAGTGAACTGAAGCTTGAATCTAAATTTTTATGTCAATATAAAAAACAGAAAAATAACTGAGCTTTTTTCTAACTCGCATAATGTTGAAAGATCAAATTATTCTCTAGTTAAAGAAATAAAAATAAAATATATTCTAAAACGATATTTGAGAATGATTACCCACTCTTTATTCTAGAATTTAAAAATTCTTCTTCTAGTTCACTATAAATAGGACTCAGTATTCATATGTATTACTATTTGGAGAATATAACTCAGAATTCAAATTTCATTCACTTTCATCCAATAACAAGCATCTGCTTCCTTATTTCCTAGTTAATACCACCAGGTAATTGCATAACTTTGCTGAATTTTGTTTCACATACCTTGTTCGTTATGTGGCCGCAGTAGCCTAGTTGTCATGCCTGCAAATTCATTGCGATGTCGATTCCGTCCAGTCATTGATTTGAGCCCTGATATCAATAAATACTCGCTGAAAGCGGAGCTGATGACGATAAATCTGATCGAAGCTCTGAGTCTCCCTTTGGTCATTTGAATTAGAATAGGCATTTGGAGAGGGAAGTGTAGCTCATGTATCGTCCTCGTCACTTGACCCAGGTTCAAAATGACTGAGTGTTGTTCCTAAGAGCGACGCTGATAAGAATGAAAACTCTTGTTCCTTATTCAACCCTAAAAAGAATTTACGTGTTAAACAATTGACGTTTCAAAGTATTGAAATGGAATTGGTGGAATAAAAACAACACTGTAACTGTTTTTTTACTGCGATAAAAAAATATCAATTCAGATTGACTCCTTCATTTATTATTCAGTTATTATTCAGTCAGATCCACTTTCGATATGTCCCATAATTGCCAAATGATTGTGTTTTCTTAATTCAAATGAAACATTTCATTATCTTCTTGTATATATTGACACAAAACTTCCCAATGTCACCAATTATTTGTGGGATAAAGTTTTTAAGAAAATTCATTAATTTCGTAGAAAATTCCTGAATAATTTGGGAATGCGTCAATAGATATTTTAACTGTAATTTCGATTATTGGTAAGTAAATATTATTGGTGAAAGAATCATGTTTTGATGAGCTACGACAAATACACGTTAATTCACGAAAATAAAGAACCGTAAGTAGGTGATCTAAGATGATGCAAAAAGAAAAGGAATAAAAAAATAAAATGAGTGATAAAAAACGGAAATAGGAACAATTCGCTGTAATATCTCATAAATGTTTATCAAAAAACTGCCATAGAAGGATGGAAACTACTATAAAACTATAGGCCGGACAGAGAACTTTTCCTGTAGCCCGCTCAATCAAATCCCTACTTCTCATGCTAAGTCGGGGGGGGGGGGGGGGTTAAAACTTTAGCCATGGCGGCTTTTCCTTGGATAAACTCCTCCCATTCACCATCCTGGAAGTTTCTCAGTGCTTAGCTTAAAGTAAAATAACTTTTTTTAAGATGGCATTATTTTATTCCCATCATATCAAAAGGATTCTCCGATTTATATATTTGTATCAGATTAAGAAGAGAGAAACGGTAAAAGAGGTTTTGAATACGTTACCTGCTCTTCTATAAAAGAGAATTTTGATACTGAACTCGTCTATTTCTTTTCCTTCTTTTTTTATAGAGTTCTGACGGAGAAATGCAATTTAAGATTTGAAGAGAGGAATATGATTCTCCTGATTTATCGAAAAACTTCGGAAACGGAGGATCTGAGTATGGTATTTTAGAGACTATTAGTAAAAAAAAAGAAATAATAAAAATTAAAGTTGCCACGGAGGGATCTAAAGTTGGATAGCGATAAATAATTTAACCATTTAAAATTTTAAACATATAATTTATAATAATTGTAACTTAAGTAAAAAAATTAAAAAGCAATAAATAATTATAAAAATTAAATGTATAACATACAAAATATAAAAAATAAAAGTTAAATAAAGGTTTATCAGGTTTATACAGTTGTATCGTCTTTAATAAATCATACTTTCTTTTTGAGATTATTAACAGATCAGAGAATTGTTTTTTTTTAAATTTATCAATGATTTCGATACAAAAAGTTATGCAAATCGAACAATCATTTCCATACAGAGGAAGCATTAATTATTAAATTATTTTATTAACATTTTAGTCGAGAATTTTCATTATTATTAATACTATTCATCTGATGAATATAAATATTATTGTATTAATTCCTTCAATTTAGCTTTTTCATTCGATTTTACTTTATTACACTTGGAAAATTAAACTTAACTTTATTAAACTTAAACTCAAGAGCAAATGTATATTCTAAAGTTTGGTCTCAGATTCCGTTATCTGAAAAAATATATTTTACTTTCAATTATATTTCTTTTTAATAAATATTAACAAGAAAATTTAAAATTCATTTTTAAAACTGAATTAGATATATTCGAGATGAACTCATATTTTAAGTAAGTGACAATAAATTGTTTCATACAGTACTTATTTCATTGTATTTGGTGTTAAATCAATGATTGGAATATTGTAAATTATTCTCCTTCGGTTTATATTGTTTCGTGGATTTTTTTCCTATATATATTTTTTTTTAATTTTAAATATCTCGTATATTTCTTTAAGAACAATGAGATAAGTTTTAATCATTAAGAAGAAATATTGTTAAAGAAAAGACCTAAAACGAACAAAAAAAAATGACCAAACATACAAATCTCAAAGTATTCCTCAGAAACAATACAATAAAACTCAAAAGCTCTCATTTCATCATAAAACGTGAAAACTGCTGAAACAAGAGTTCTCCTCGAATAACAGCGACCAACTATCTCACATCTTTCTGCTGAACAAATTGCAACGCAAGTGGAAAAGAGAACTTGTCCATAGACGACATTTTGTTTCTCAATTTCACACTTTTCTTCCATCTATTTTGTTTTTCGGAGCTGCTGAAAAAGAGACAATCCTACGATGGATTCAAATCCCTTGACTAATCTTCTGCAGACAGTTGTCAAAGTTGTTTCGTGCTCGCAGGGTAATTCTTCGAGAAGAATTCTACGAATTTTAGGTTTTATAGCTCGCTTTTACTGTTATTTTCTTTTATCTAAAGATCGGATCGTCTTTGCATGTTTGTTTTCATAAATTATACATTTACAGTGGCATTTTGTTTATTTAGCTGCATTCTTCTGAGTTTGTTTACCTTATTTAAAATAGATTTGGATTTTCTGTGTGTGTCTAACAAATTTATTATCAATTCATGATTTAGTTGAAATTTATGAAAAAAAAATTATATATATAAAAAGTTTTATTAAAGTATAACATTGGTATTTCTATTTATTCAAAATTTTGTAAATATCTCTTCGTAAAAATAACTAAGTTTGTTTTGCAAATACTGGAAACTATTTTTTTTTTTCAACAGGATGCATTTTAAATATAAGTTTATAAATTTCAATTTATTTTTATAAATTTATAAATTTATAAATTTTGATTTATTTGTATAAATTTATATTTAAAATATTCGAGATATATTGAATATAGAATATTTTTAATTATTTGAAATATTTTAATTCATATTTTTTTCAATATTCAAGTTTTTAAAAATAGGAAAATGACTTATTAAAAATAAGTTAAATTTAATTTTGTAAAAGTGCGTTTTTTTTCAACGTTTTTATGTATTTCACTTGGTGTGTGTTCTGTGTGTGTATCAGTGTGTCATCAAATTTTCGATCGTTAATTTAATGAACTTCCCATCAAGCTAGAGCTTTGAAACTTTGGGAATCGTTCTCACTTGCCTAAAAATGCAATATTTAGACAGTTGCGACAAGTTTTAACTAATATTTCAATATTTTTTTTAATAATGCAGTTTAGTCCAACCATTTGTCGTGATTTCAAAAATTGCCAAACTTGGCGATTTTTTTGGCTGAACGTTAAGTCAGCGAAGCAGTCCAGGGTAGCCACATTTGGCAAAATATCGCCAAATAATTTCTCTCGCCTAGGGTGATTGGGATAAATTGTATTCCAACCGTTTATTTTATCGGATGAAATAATTAATTTTAGTTAGTTTTGACGTTTTTGTATTTCATTTGGTGTGTGTCTGTCTGTGTGTGTATTAGTGTGTCATCAAATTTTCGATCATTAATTTAACCAATTTCCCATCAAACTAGAGCTGTGAAACTTTGGGAATCGTTCTTACTCGCCTAACAATGCAATATTTAGACATTTGCAACAAGTTTTAACTAATATTTCAGTAATTTGTTTTATAAACTTTGCCACCATATAAAAACGTTGGTTTTTATCTCGAATTATTTCATTATAGAATTTATTCTTAGACTTCTTAATTTTAGGCTTAGTGTTTATTTCATTTCAGTATTAATAAGGTATACTAACACAAGTTTTTATTTTTAAAAATATTTAACTTAATATTTAAATTTAATACAAACGTAATTAAAATTCCTTCATTTTTCCTATAGTTTATTTTCCAACTCTTATTGTTTTTGTAAATGTGTATCTGGACTTCAATAATAAAGCTTACCTACTGTTAAAAATAAACGTACCAATCTTTGAAAGAGAAAAATGTACCCTGATTCAATTCCTTTTACTTCAGAATTTGTTTTATCATGCATTCATATGAAAGTACATAGTTTACTTTTGTTGATAATAATGAATTATAATTTTTGTAGACTGTTCTGGGCGTTGCATATCAAAGATTATAGGACTTTAAACAAGTGTATTAATTTAATGAACATTTTTTTTTCCACTAAGCTATTAGTGACAACTGCGCACGTGTTTTTCTAATTAATGGAATTGTAATCGCTTCCGATCTTTTCTTTTCATTATACTAGCTTCCCTGAAAGATTCGCAATGTCATACATGAGCTTTAATTGCTATTCAATGTTTTGAATAGTTAAAGAAATACATATTTTAAGCTTTCTTTATTATCAATATATGCATAAAATTTTAATCGTGGTATTTTTGAAGTACTGTATCACTAAAGTTGATTTTCATGTAATATTTAATAAATTAGTTGCCATGATTGTGTCATCGTTAATTTATGAATAAGCAATATTTTAAGATTTTAAATGGAAATAGATCCCAAATGCTGAAATATTTGCCAAGAGAGAGAAAAGTTTTGAAAAGAAAATGTAACATTTTTAAGTAAAATTTGTCAACTCCTATGCATAAAGAGGGCATCAGAACAGTAAGAATATACCACTATCATTTCTTAAATTAATAATTTCCAACTCAGAAAACGTAAATAAATAAATTAGTGCAATTGTATTTAGTATAAATGATCCTAAACCTACAAGACTCAACCCAGACAGCATGAAAGGTATGAAAATAATTTTCTATGCAGTGTAGAAAATAACCATCAATAATACAAAATAATGCATAGACTTAATTTTTATCAAATGAAATTGAAGACTTATTGCACTTATTATCTGACTTATTACAGTCTAACATAAAATTCAATTCATTTTAATAAACGAATATTTATAAATTATTTTCCCTTCTCTTCTGGAATGGTATTCCTTTTTTAAAAATTAATTATCCATTTGCGCTGAATATTTTTGAAAGCATATGAAACAATTCTTTGCTCTATAATATTTCTGTACATTCATATGAATGAGAGGGGATTACGCAGATAACAAACTTAATACATTTTTCTCACTCATTCTTTGACTATTTATCTTATTGAAACTAACGATAACATACTATATGAATCCTTCAAAATTTAATCTGTTTCAATAAGAGTAAAAGTTATTTTCACTTAATTAATTGGAGAAAAGAATTTTGCATTAAAAAGACATATATCTTTCCTTATATAATTTGACATCCTAAGGTTATGAATTAATGACAAAATTCAATAAAATTTAAGAAACAAAATTCCCCCTTAGTTTCAATGTATTTTTTAATTTCACTTCATTAACGTTAATTATTTCTCTTTACCTCCCCCGTTATATATATATATATATATATATATATATATAACGGGGAAAGACATATAGTTTATTTTGATATCAAATATTACTTAGAAATTTTGTTAGATTTTTCTTATACAGTTTCCTTGTTTATGTATGATTACTTATTTTTCATTATATATTACGCGAGGGTGGGGTTCAAAAAATACCCAAGTAAGAATTGATTGATTGATTGTTTATCAACATTTTGGTGGAGGATGATTAATCGGGGTATCAGGGGAGGTTAATCTACCCCATGGAGTAGGAAAGAGTAGTTGGCGATCTTGAGCGCCCCTGCTGTTTCGAACCCTGGTCTGATGGGCTCGAAGAAAAATTTATCGGTCGCTTTTTGTCATGCCTTAACCAACTAGACTGAAAAAACATCTCATCCGGCTAGTTAAGTAAGGTTTTTTAACTTCTGGCGCTGTTGTAGAAGAGAGTCGCTGCATACTTCCCCTCCAATATCATTGTGATGTTGATATCAAGAGAAACATTGATATTTTGTACACAAGGTTGCTTTTGATTTCTTTTCACACATTACTGTAATAGATATGCATCCCCTCCCTGTTGAATTGAGTTTTGTTTGGGACAGTTTTTCCATTTTGAGTGATTGGCTGTCTCGTATTGAATGGCGGGTCTCGCCGACACGTGCGCAAGACCCTAGTTGTGATTTGTGTGCGTTTGTCTTAGACATACAGAGGCAAGTATTTTGCGTCAGGAGCATATGCAATCAGTAGTTATAGGCTGTGCTACTGTCTAGTGTTCAAGTCCTGAGTCATCACCTCGGTGTAGGCCGTGTGCTCCCAAGCATTGGGGGATGTTATTCTACCCCATGCAGGAGAGAGAGAGTTGATAACCGACATGCGGCAGCGTTGTTTCGAACCCTGGATTAGTAGGTTCGAAGAATGCACTCCTACCAACCAGGCTGAAAAGACGCCTCTCTGGCTAGTTAAATAAGGTGTTTTAACTTCTGGCCCTGATGTAGAAAAGAGTTGCTGCTTCAAAACTTAGAAGTAACATGAGGGCTTGGGATTAGGGAACAACAATTTTTAATCTTGGTCAATTGATGATGACGACAACTGAGCTGACAAGTTTCTTTTCCAAACTTCTACATTACACTAATGGTAGAACTTGGAGTCTAGACAGATTTAAAGTGCATCAACCCTTGGGAGTTTAAATGGCATCAGGATTCGAACCCGCGACTCTACGGAAACAAAACCGGCCAAGAGTTAACGACCGTGACCAGTCTATTATCGCGGCCTCCCATGTACAGGAAGTAAAACGGGGTATTAAGAAGGAGAAATGAAAATAGAGTAACATACCGTAGTATTTACTGTCAAACGATCATTTTTCCATTTTCTACTAGTATAACGTCCTTCGCATCCAAAAAAATATCATTGTCATAATTTTTTGGAACGATGAGACCGTCTTTGCTTTCTTTGGTGAAGATTCACTGGAACTTTTATTGTAGTTTCGTATATTGTGTATAATAAGGAATTTCAGGTTTCATAGGATGTATGAAATCGAAGAAAAATGTCCATTTCTCTTCAGCACGATAACAAGCAAATATTGATTTAGGTGCAAATGATTGCAAAACCGGAAACGATTTACGAATCATTATCAGAGATGTTTTGGTTCCGTTTTACTGATGACGGCACATTATTATATAACAAATGTTCTAAGCAGTATCATCCAGCAACAAAAACAGGTAACTTTTTACTATTTTAACCACCTTTGTAGATGAATTTTTGTTTTTCCTTATAACAAACGTAATTTAGGTCATAACAAATTGACAGGTCAAAAACAATGGCTTATAGGGAGAGGATACACCATATTTTATGTAAAAAAAAAACATCTCTCGGAATTATAGTAAATATTTCCTGTTATGTTATAACGTTCTCATTTGACTAGGCGTGGTAATTCGGAAAAAGAGTTCCCATGACGCGTCTTTTTTAATAATTTGAATGGGATTTTGTGGTGCTCTCTCCCTCTGAAGCTCTTTACAAAATGTATAGATTCTTTAAAATGCTGATTAAAACCAGGCCTGTTCAACTTAAGAGGCTTGAAGCCACTACGGAAAGATGTTTTTCCCTGGTGGAGGGGTACATTATACATATATATACAGTGTCTCACAAAAGTGATCGGACACTTGTGCTTTACAAAAGGAAACTGTAATAAAATAAATAAGCAAACATGTACAAATTTTTTGTGGGTGTGTTTCATATTTAAAATTAGTAACAATTATTACATAACATACATTTTGTCAAAATATTAAAATAGCAATTTAATAAAAATACAATTGTTTAGAACGGAGCAAAAAATGGCTCACATAAGTGATCGGACACTTACTTTCCCATCAAATATTTATCCAAAAATTTTACTTTTTAAAAGATTTTAATATTTTGTTGGATTTCCTTTTACTTTTAAAACATGATTTAATCTTCTTGGGATGGATTCGACTAATTTTTTTGTGATTTCTGGAGTGATTTTACCCCATTCTTCTTGAAGCACCGATTTTAATTGTTGCTTTGAAGAAATGGTGTGTTTGCGAATTCTTGATTCCAATTCTTGCCAAATATTCTCTATGGGATTTAAGTCTGGAGATTGTGGTGGTGTTTTTATTATTTCAGGACAGTTATACAGCAGCCAGAGTCTAACGTTCAAAGCAGTGTGCTTGGGGTCATTGTCCTGGTAGAATTTAAAATCGTTGTGAAGGTTCAATTTTCGTGCTGAAGATTTCAAATTTTGGTTTAAAATGTCAATATACTTGTACTGATCCATTATACTGTCAATAAAAACAAGATTACCAACTCCAGCGGACGACATACACCCCCACACCATAACTCCTCCTCCTCCATGTTTTACTGTTGGCAGCAAGTTCTGTTTGCGAAATTCTTCCCTGGGTTTTCTCCACACCAAGATTCTACCGTCAGAACCAAATATATTAAATTTACTCTCATCAGCAAATATTACTTTATTCCAGTAATCAGAATTCTTATTTATGTTGGATTTTGCGAAAGCTAATCTGAGTTTTCTATTCTTTTCACTTACGAAGAATTTTTTCCTGGCTACTCTACCGTGATATCCAGCAGATCGAATTACCCTTCTAATAGTCTCAGGATTAACAATTATTCCATATAATGCTTGTAATTCAGCAGCAACTTTAGGAGCACTCTTTCTTGGATTTTTTTTAATATTTCAAACGATAATTCGCTTTATTCCATTGGATAGCTTCGATGGTCGGCCAAGTCTTCTTTTATTCTGAATCATGTGCTTCTTTTTATATCGTTTAATGA